>PVIJ01007373.1:0-83145 GCA_004024925.1 Scalopus aquaticus | reverse complement strand
ATAGTGCTGCGACTTAACCCGTTGCACCACCAGGGAGGCCCTAAACCTCAATTTCTTAATCAGCAAAATGGAAATAGTACTACAAACTTTTAGGGAAGTATGTCCTCCTGCCATTAACCTCTACGACCTGTACCTGCAATCTTGCACACACACCTGTAATTAGGGACACCTGGGCACAGGATGTGCACGTGTGTGAGTGCAGGCACCTGTGCCAAGGGGCGAGGGGATATAAGGGCGGTGTCACTGAGGCAGGAGGAGAGGTGAGAGGAGACAGAGAAATACTGAGAGAAAGCTGGCCTGTCCCCTGATTCAGCATTAAAGGCCGGTAAAAAATCGCTGAAGGCTCCAAAAATTATCTTCTTGTCTGCAAGAACTGACAATGAACCTACCTGGCCTGGGATGGCTGCACAATATTCATAGGATTATTGAAGGATGAAATGAAACAGTTTCTGTAAAGTACTTACTATAATACCTTACCTTAGGTATTTGGAGGATGGAAATTTTTTTTATTAGTAGTGAGAAACGTTATCAGACCTGTAGTTGCCTGGCCTGGCCTGGAAGAAATTTCATTGGTGATTTAAAGGGGGCCTTGCTATTATCAAAAGGTCACAGACAAGTTGCTGCTCTACAGAAGAACTGTAGCTTTAGCTGCAAGGGAGGGAAAGGTTCAACCAAAGGGAGATGTGTCCTCTTTTAGGGCAAATAACCATAGAAGCAGGCTTTTCTAGAAAAGCTGTGACTTCTCATCAATACAGATCTTTGAAGACCAGTACACTCTGGCTTATCTACTCGGATCTTACTGGTTGAGAAGTCTGAGTCAGACGAAAGCCACACACATGGCTCATCCTGACACATGCTACAAACTCCACAGCGGGAATGGGGCAGCTGAGCCGTTCTGGGAGCTAACAGGTCTACGTCGCAATTCCAAAACACTTCAAGTTCCACGCTCCATTTGTTAACACTGTCCTAGCTCATTTTCAGATCTGGATTTTAATTTTTCATCCTCTTAGTTTGCAATTCTTTCCCTTCTGTTCTGCAACCATCCCAGACCGGGTAGGCTCATCATCGGTTCAAGCAGACTCTTTTTATTAGATGTTGTCCAGCCGCCCTTCCCTGTGCTCCGCCGCTCTCCGCCACAGGGTCCTCTGCCCTCGAGCTCTGTGCTCTGCCGCTGCCATGTGGCTGCTGCCGCTGCCGCCTCACACTCGAGCCCCTCAGCTTCTGTGACGGCGCCCTTATGGAGAGTCTCTCCAGCCGCAGGTGCGCCCACTCACGCACACGCACACGCACGCCAGCACGAGGCACGCGTGCAAGCCCGCAGGTGCCCATCATCAAGTCCAACAGCAGTAGGGTGGACTACTGATGCCGCCTTCATTTACCCTACACCTTCTCAAAGATCACGGATGAAGTTCAAGTATTTAGCATTGAAAACTGCAGGCTGTTTTCACAAGTTGTAAAAAGACATCAAGATGAAACAAAAGCATGCTCTTTTCCTGAAGTTGGAGAAATGTTCTACTGTATCATAAACTGTACTTGCAAATACTTCCAGGAAAAGATCTGGTAAGAATATGTGTTGTGCCAGAAAGCCACGGAGCAGGTTCTCTATTGATCAGGGCAGACAGGTAAAGGAGGAGTACTAGAGCCCTCAGTGGCTTTTTCAGGCTTTTAGTGATCTCTCTACACCAATTTGCAGTGAGGCAACCAGGTACAGGGCAGGCAAAGGAGGCTGAGGACGAGGAGGCTGGCAGGCCTGCCAGCCTCTGGTGAATCTTTACTCTCCCTGGGCTCTCTGGCGTTCTCTCGTGGTCTCTTCACTGGTCTCCACTGGGCTCTGCCGCATGATCCCCTGCTGCTTTCCACCCTCAGCTGCTGTGTTTATAGCTCACTCTCCAGGCTCAGGTGCGCCCACCTACACACACCCGCACCCTACTCCAGGTGTCCGCCACCAGAATGCATGTAAGACCACAGGTGTCGCTCACACTGGTCAACAGTGAGATCGTTACTGACGTAAAAAAGCCCTAATCTGTAGTATCTTGGTGTGCTGAACATGAATATAACCCTGAAAATTTTTTATTAGCTCTCGTTTTGAAGATATTTCATATAATTCATTTGATATGTTTCACCATGTCAATTTATCCAGTAGGACTGCAACAACATCCTAAATCAGCCTAGAATGATGTAATCTTGCATCACATTGCATAATACCATCATGCACACATCATCCAGAGTGGATTGCATCATTTTCTGATGCAATGCAATACTACTGCCAGGCAGCTGCTGAAGTAAGCTGACGTCAGCAGTGCACTAGATAAAGCCCTGTAGGAAAGGTTGAGCACTGAAAATATTTCAGTCTTTGTGCAAGACAGTTTAAGCTACTGTTCCATAGAACTGTTATTATTTTATCCATTTAGGCACAATACAGGACTGTCATGCCTCAAAAGTGCTTTAATAGCGTGGACAATTTCTGTTCTATTTGTGAGGAAGTGACATTTGCCAACCAGAAGAAAAGGATCACTTCTCAAGTAAAGAAGGCTTATCATCTTTACTTGGGATGCAAGGTTGGTGACCAAGACAAGCCTTGGGCCCCGCATATATGCTGTGCTACATGTGCAATACAGATTTCACAGTGGTGAAATGGCAAAAGACCATCAATGCCATTAGCAGTCCCCATGGTGTGGAGAGAGCCAAGCAACCACATAAAAAACTGTTACTTCTGCTTGGTTCTTCCTCTTTCTGGTGGAATGACAAAGCCAAAGAAGTCGAGAATAGTCTACCCAAACATTCTGTCTGCATTGAGATAACTGGTTCAACAACTTGCCGCAGGGTGATGCAAAACAAGCATGGAATGCTTTTTGCCTAGTGTCTACAAACTTTCTGGGGAATGTTAGAGCAGAAAACTATAAGGAACTAGTTGAAGACATGCTGATGCAGTATCAGTAACTTGGCTGCAATATGTTTCTAAAGATCCACTTCCTTCATTCCAATCTGGATTTAGTGATAAACATGGCGCACATTTTCATCAAGATAAGCACATCAATGGAACAAAGATACCAGGGAAAATGGTCCACTAAAATGCTGGCTGACTACTGCCGGCCACTCCCCAGAGATGCTCCTGAACAACTGTACAAGAGACAAGTGAAGAAATCCAGGAAATAATCTATGACTTGATTTTTTACAGGTATTAACCATAGGCCTATTATTATTGGCATGCATTTTGTGATGTAAAAATCTATTTATTGCAGATTACAAAAATACTAGAGCCAAAATTAGAATTTGACTGTCACATTTGTGTTGAGCACATACAAATTGATAGTAAATGACTAATTTTATTTCAGTAACATGACTTTTGTAAAAATTTGTTGACCAGTGATTGGCCTGCATTTCATGAAGTAAACATCGATTTATTGCAGATTACAAAAAAACTAGAGCCAAAATTAGAATTTGACTGTCACATTCGTGTTGAGCACATACAAATTGATAGGAAATGACTAATTTTATTTCAGTAGCTTGACTTCTGTAAAAATTTGTTGACTGGTGTTGTTGGAGCAGAATCCTATCCCATCATTTGTCAGGGCCTATCCTAATTTGTCAGGGTTTTCCTGGTAACTAAAGGAAGACTTCATGAGCAAGAATGAGACTATAAGATTAATCTTCAGTTTTCACGATGTTTACAACTATAATTTCCCTAAATGCATTATTTCCACAAACCCTTTTATTTTGGTGTTAAAATTTTTTCAAATCAGTCATATTTAGAAACAAACCCAGGTTTTTTTTTTTAAACACTACACTCTTTTCCTGCCCAATGAAAGATTTTCCTGGTTAGCTAAAAATTTTAAAGATAATTATTTGACCCCCTTTCACCTCAGGAGCCTAGGAATTACTTTTTTTTAGATTCATCATACTTTTCAAGATGCCTCTTTTATTGTCACACTGTCTTAGAAGCACTGGTGTCTGACATGGGAAGCCTTCAGTCTGTTTGTATATCTTCTATACAGAGTTGTACTGTAGTCAATAGCTACAGTGACTCTTTGCATCTAATTTAATTCCAGTTAGAAGTTCAGTTCCTCTATAGTACTAGCCACATTTTAGGTGTGCAGTGGTCATGCAGGCTAGTAGTAAATTAACACTGCACAGATATAGAACATTTCTAACCTTGCAGAAAGCTCTATTGGACAGCACTGAGTTCAAAAGTGTATAACCACAGTTCTACTGCTGAACTTTCATGCCAAACAGAGGGCTGCACACACCCTGCCTGTGGAAGATCCTTCAGGAGGAAGGAGGTGGTCAGGGGTTGCCCTAGGTACCAGCTCTGAAACCAGCAGATTTCCTAACATCAAGAGTACGTGAGATGATGCTGATGAAAGTGAAAGTCCTTTTCTGAAAGTTAAATTCTCCAGAAGTGCTGGTGACATAATCATCATGGGTTCAATGACAGACCACTGTGTCAATCTATAGATTACATGATCACCATAGCTGCAACAGTTGCGTGAAGTTGGTGGTAGATGCAGTATAGTGGTAATACCTGATGGCGATACCCCAAAGTATACTTCAGTTATTAATTAATTAATTGAGTGGCCAGGGAAGCAAACCTATGGGCTGACCAGTTGTTCATTCCCCCCTCACCCTATCATCGAAAGCCACTGATCTTGACAGAATAACCCAGTTCAGATAGGGGTGACTGATGTATAACCTTGAGCCTGCCAAGCACTGCATCTTTGCACTTCAAAGATACCAACCTGAATCCCTTTCAGCAGGACAGAGGTGCACACCAACTCACTCCAGCAGTCTCAGCGCAGAGACGTACCCCCTTCCATTTACTGCTCACCCTCTCCTGGAGGCAAGCCTCTCAAATAAGAAAGGCGAGGTGGCCACCTCTGTTCGGCTCTTTTTTTTTTTTAAAGATTTATTTATTTATACATACAAGATGGGGTGCAGGCCAGAGGTATGGGGCGGCGAGAGGATTCACCAGAGACAGAGCAGGGAGCACAACAGGCAGATCAGAAATACACTGCTGAGGGGAGCAGTGGGCGAGACAGGAGAGGTCTGCCGCACCATGTGGGTGGGATTCTCCCTGGCTGGGCGTTGAACTCGAGTCTCCTCTCGCGTCGCCGCTGCCTACAGCTCTACAGCGCAGCACTCAACCGCTGCGCCACCAGGGAGGCCCTCTGTTTGGCTCTTGATTTCCTCAGGTGGGCAGCACAACCCTAAGCCTACCACCCGCTCCCAGCGACCCAGAAATGCAGGCTGTCAGTCCTGCTGACCTGAGCCTGCCACCTAAACCCATCACAGCGATGGAGTTCTTATTCACCACAATTATGTGACCTAAAACAGGTATCTAAATAAATGTGTTAAACCAATAAAACATAAGGGCAAAGAATTTCTATGTAAACTAAAGTGGATGCTTTGGAAAGACTAGATATAGAACAATTATTTTTTTAAAATGCTGTCTATGAGAAAGACACTTGTCAAAAATTAGACAAAGAAATTGGGACAATTTGATAGGATTTGTCACTCAGACTACTTAATATCTGCCTACATTCTTGTTCCAGTTAACGAAACAAGACTGAATACTGTTTATGATTAATTGTATATGTGGTTTACACACACACAAAAAGAAAAACCCCGATCAACTGCAAAGAGAAGGGCTTGTTCTGTGTTAAGAGATCAGAAAAGTGATTTTGATTTTGTGTTTTAGGTTAAATTGTTTGATTTGGATCTTTTTCATACCCGCTTGATTTTATTAACTCACCAACTACCAATCTTGGTCTCACTGGAGAAGAGGACATCTACTTTGTTTTTAAGATATCATTAGTTGGTTCTTACATTTTCTTGTTTTCCTTAAATTCATCTGCCTCAAGAAAGTCTCTAAGGATCACTTCACCCTTGTTAAAGCATCACCATTCACAGCAGGCAAGTATTGAGGGAGAAATTATCGTTCACAAGATGGACTTAAAGTTTTCAAAGTTAATCTGTGGTACTAGTTAAAACGAACTTAACCTTACACCTATATTAACAGCAGCATTATTCATAATAGCTACATCGCAGAAGCAACCCAAGTACCAACTGTTCATCAATAGATGAATAGCTAAACAAAATGTGAAATGTACATACAATGGAATACTATTCAGCCTTAAAAAGGAGTGCTTCCCTGGTGGCGCAACAGTTAAGTGCTGTGCTGTGGAGCTATTGTCAGTGGCAATGCAAGTTCGAGTTCTGGCTAAGGAGATTCCCACATGGCACGGCAGACCTCTCCTGCCTCACCCGCTGCTCCCCTCAGCAGTGTATTTCTGTCCATCTGCCTGTTCTGCTCACCGCTCTGTCTTTGGTGAACCCTCTCACCGCCCTGTGCTTCTTGCTTGTACCCCAGCTTGTAGGCGTAAATAAATAATTTTTTTTTAAAGGGAAGGACGTTCTTACATATGCTATACATGAATGAACCTTGAAGATATTACGCTAAGTGAAATAATTCATTCACAAATGGGTCAATACTGTATGGTTCCACTTATATGTGGTATCTAAAGTAGTCAAACTCATAAACATAGAAATAGAATGATGGTTGACAGGGGAAAGAAGGAGGAGGAAATGCAGAGGTATTGTTGGAATGATATAGTTTCAGTTTTGCAAGATGGAAAAGTTTTGAAAATTGCTTGCACAACAAAGTAAATACATTTAACACTACCACTAAACTATACACTTACTTAAAATGTTATGTTATGTAAATTTCATCACAATTTTAAATAAAAATAATAAAGTAAAACAAACTCACTGAAAAAGAATGTACAGCCAATTTAAGCCACCATACTCTTCAAAGCAACCACTAAAACATTCCCAAAGGCTACTAATTGCTCATAATCCCTGTAAGCTCATCTCAGTTTAACAGTGCTAAAATTATGTTGGTGTTATCAGAATTTGAACATAAACATGAACACAAGATAGTTAGCAAGAGAATGGACCCAATGAACTCTGAAATGGGTCTCACAAGGAGGAGAGATGACTCAGATATAAATAGTAACAGTAGTATAATTTAACAATCATTTCAGACAGTGGAATATGTAGAATCAGGCAATATTTACAACTTGGAATGACTCTCAAATACTTTGTTTACAGATGAAAAATCAGAGGAGGAGATTTAAAATTTTGAAAGGCTCAAAAAACACTTAAGTAAATGGAGAGAGGTACAATGTTCCTAGGTTAGAAGATTGAACATTTTAAAGATGTAATTCTCCCCCAATTTATGTTCTTAATGTAATTATGATCAAAATACCAATAGCTTTTCATGTAAATCAATAAACTGACTTTGATTTTTTTTAGACTGAAAAGTAAAAGGACAATAATAGTCAAAACATCATAGGATGGGAAACTTCCATCACCATATACCAAGATGTAAGTCTACAGTTAATAAGAAAGCATGTGCAATGCAACAATTTGGCTAATAACTGGTGGAATAGAATAAAGAGTCCAGAAAGACAACCACAACCACACAGAACTTCAATATGAGATAGGATGATATGGCAGATCAGCAGGGAAAAGAGTCTCTGTTCAGTAAATGAAACTGGGGGTGGAGGTGTGGTGGTGATAACACACACCATATATACACAGACACAGGCACAAAGAAATTATAGCCCTATCTTTCGTCTCATGTAAAAATAAATCTTAGGATTACTAAGGGCTTAAATGTCAACTATATTTAAAGGGAAATATTAGTAAATATTTTTGTGGCATTAGGACATTGGAAAAAAATTTAAGATGAAAAATACTAAAAAAGAAAAAAAGGAGATTGACAAACGTGAAGAGATATGTTACAAAATGGAGAATTAATTTACAAGTGCAAATTAATACTGACTTGCAACAAATTCGTATCGAGGATTAAGATTAACAATATTCGAAAGGGCCTCCCTGGTGGCCCAGTGGTTAAACGCTGTGCTGTGGAGCTGTTGGCAGAGGTGACACGAGTTCGACTCGCGGCCAGGGAGATTCCCACATGGCGCAGCAGATCTCTCCTTCCTCACCCGCTGCTCCCCTCAGCAGTGTATTTCAGTCAATCTGCCTGTTCTGCTCCCCACTCTGTCTCTGGTGAACCCTCTCACCATCCCATGTCCCTGACCTGTACCCCAGTTTGTATGCATAAATAAATAATTCTTTTTAAAAAAAAACAAACAAAAAACAATATATGAAGAATTCCAACAAATCAATAAACTACAACAATAAAAAAAGACAACCTCATAGGTGAAAAATGAGCAAAAGATATGAACAGTCATTTCAGAGAAGAGGAAACACGTATGATAACCTATGGAGAAATGTTCACTTTCATTAACAACAAGGGAAATGCAAAATTAAGACCACAACATGATAGATTTTTTAAAAAGATTTATTTATTTATGCATACAAGCTGGGGTGCAGGCCAGAGGTGTGGGGTGGTGAGAGGATTCACAAGAGACAGAATGGGGAGTAGAACAGGCAGATCAACTAAAGTACCCCATTGAGGGGAGCAGCGGGAGAGGCAGGAGAGGTCTGCTGCACCATGCGGGAATCTCCCTGGCCCGGTATCAAACTTGTGCTGCAGTGGCTCTGGATAGCTTCATAGTGCTCGCTTAACCTGTTGTGTCACCAGGGAGGCCCAACAACATGATAGATTTTAACTGCATCCAGAAGAAAAAAATGATAACTGTTAGAAAGGATACTGGTCAACAGGTTGTGTTATAAATTGCTAGAGGGAGCATGTATTAGAGTCCTTCTGGTAAACAGTTTAAGATAAGATAATCTTGTAAAATTAAACATTTATGTATCCCCAAAGCCCAACAATTGCACCTTTAGTTATGTACTACAGGAAACTCTTGAACTTTTATAGCAAGAGATATGTACAAAAAAGTGTTCATAATAAAATACAAAATACATAGGCATAGGCAAAAACAAAGGCAAAACATTTCATGACATAGGCTTTAGTGATGCCTTTAGCGATTTGTCCCCAACAGCAAGGAAAAAAAAAAAAAGAACATAAACAGCTCGGACTACATCAAACTAAAAATCCTCTACACAGCAAAAGAAACCTAAATAAAATGAAAAGATATCCAACCGAGCGGGAAAAACTATTTGCATACTATACATCTGACAAAGGACTGATATCAAAGATATACAAAGAATTCATAAAACTCTACAAAATAAAACCCAATCACAAAATGGGCAAAAGAACTAAACAGACACCTCTCCAAAGAAAACATTAGAATGGTCAACAGGAAGATGAAACAATGCTCACAATCACTTATTATTAGAGAAATGCAAATCAAGACCACAGTGAGATACCATCTCACATCTGTGAGAATGGCCTATATAGAAAAGATCAGAAACAAGTGGTGGAGAGGATGCAGGCTAAAGGGAACCCTCCTACACTGCTGGTAGGAATGCAAACTGGTCCAGCCCGACAGAAAGCAGTATGGAGGTGTCTCAAAACATTAAACATGGATCTGCCATTTGACCCTATAATTGTTCTCAGAAGCACTTATCCAATTCAAAAACTCAGAGACACTGATTCAAAAGGTAACTTGCACTCCCATGTTTACTGCAATACTGTTTACTGTAGCTAACCTATGGAAACAACCTGAGTGCCCCAGAGCAGATGAGTAGATCAAGAAGATATGGAACATGTACACAATGGAATACTACTCAGCAATCAAAAAAGATCAACTCATGCCATTTGTGGCAACCTGGATGGAGCTTAAAAGGATAATGCTAACTGAAATAAGTCAGGAGAAAGATCAACACCAAATGGTATCACTAATATGTAGAAAATAAAGTAACTAAATTAATAGTCAGATAAAGACAAGCTAAACACTAATCCTTTATAGCTGACTACAGAACTGAGACACCAATGGCAGAGGACTTGAGGGAGGGAAAGAACAGGGTGAAAAGGAGGCATAATGCTCTGTGCTAGTGGGGTACAGGTGAGCTGGTGCACTATAGTGGTCATGGGATACCCCAATGTTACCTCAGTTAAAAATAAATAAACTTTTTTAAAAAATGTTCACAATAACACTGTTTGTAATAGCAAAGTCATAGGAGCAAAACCTGAAAGATGACTGGCAGTGGATAAATTACTTATGCTATAGTCACACAATGAAACTGCAGTACACAGCAACTTCATACAACATTTTTGAGTTATTTATTGCCGTGTAACCAAAGACCCCCAAACTGAATTGACTTCAAATGTAATGGCTTATGGTAGCCATTGTTTTATATTTCATGATTTTATGGATCAAATCTTCAGGCAGGGCTCAGTGCCATGTGGAACTAAGGCCACTCAGTGGCACTCGGCTGGAGGCAGGTTGAGCTGGAGGTCTCGAGGCCGATGCTCTCACGCGCCTGCCATCGGGGAGAGGGCGGCCAGAAGCGCGGCTCAGCTTGGAATGTCTGCCAAAGAGCCGAGCTCTGGCCCTCAGCATAGTGGTCCCAAAGGAGTGAGATGTTCTACATGGGGGTCTAGGGGTCCAGAGTGTTCAAAGAAACAGAAAGTAAAAGTTGCCAGTTTCTTAAAGTCTGGACTCCAAATCCAGGACAGTGTCGTTTCCACCATGTTTCATTAGCCAAAGCAGGTACAGCGCCTTGCCAGATCCAAAGGGAGAGGCTGTAGACTTCCCTTCTCAATGTGAGAGAATTAGTGACCATCTTTTATCTCCTGCAAATCTTGAAATTAATTTTGAGTAAAAAATAAGTACTAAAAGATTTCCCACACAGGATGTTCTTTTATAAAATTATGACTAGAACTAAAAAATACATATTTTTAGGAATACGTGTAAATGTGATAAAACTATTTTTAAAAAAGAAAGTAAGGAAATGATATGTGTAAAGTTTAGAATGGTAGTTTCCTCAGCTGGTGAAGAGCAGAGAGAAGAGAAAGAGAGGATTTCAAGGTCACTATAGGAAAATGTCAGTGACTGGGTTTTGTGTTAGGTAGTCTTTTCATAGATGTTGAAATATAAATGAGCTCCTAAATGAATAAAAAAGAGCCTTGCATGGGCCAATAATTAAAGTATGTCATGAACAAGAGTTATGATTTAGCCAATTCTACGCCCTTGATCGGCATTTTTGCTTTGTTTTTAAAGAAAGAAGAAACCACAGCAGCAAAGGCCAAAGGAAAGATCTGTGTCTCATCTCCCTACTATCCTTAAGAGGTATAGAGGAAACTAGAGGTCAGGTTTCCTGTCTCTGACGACCTGGTATTATTTCCTTAAAGACATATAAGCACCAGCAGAGAACCTGACTAGAGGCAGGAGGGAGCCCATTCTGTTTGTACTGTAGCGGGAGGTTAATCATAACTGCTGAAATACATTGGGACTTTGCCTCAGGGCACAGAATTTTGACCAGGGCAGACATTTTAAATAATCTTCTTTAAAAATTGGACAAAATTTAAAATATACTCCCTACTCACGAAAAGCCTGCCTCATCTCTCCAACCCAGCTGTCCCTTGACCTCTTGGGCAGAGAGGGATAGGGCTAACATCCAAGGTCAGCTGCCAGAAAGAACTTTTCCTCCCTCTGTTCTCAGAGCTTATCTGAGGGGAAGTCTCTGTGTTACTCCAGCTACTGCTAGATGCCAACATAAAGGGTGTGAGGAGATTTTTCAATCTGAATTACACCAAGAATATTACCTATATTTGAAAGTGAGTATGGAAACATTAATATCAAAATGACATGCTTTGAATATACTGCTATAAGACAGATGAGGGCTCACAGGGTCTTTGGCACCCACTAATTCATGGGTGCTATAAACATAAATGTCATAGGAATAGTCTGTTCGACCTCCCAAAGGACAAGTTCAAACCAAAAGCAATTAACAGATTTGGGCAATATAATGAAACCAAAGCCCAACTTGTGTGCATCTCTATTCTTTTGACCTCAAAAGTTCTCTTCTATGCATCTATTCCTAGCTATGGTAGATAAATGTTGACTGTGTCCAGCATCCATCCTTTTGCAGACAGCACCCCTGCCCTTGGGGAATTTTTCTTCCTCCATTTCAACCACATGACTCTGGCAAAAGCTGGATATGGAGATAAGTCCAAAGTGGGTGTCCACACATGCCCCAAACCAGAGCAATCCAAGCCCTTTGCAGGGACTTTTACATACTGGGATTGAGAAGAAGCCTTTTCTTCCCTCTGGGATTTATGATTTGGGACAACTTAAACCTGGAGTGACTTCAGGACATATCCCCGACTCGTATAGGGAGATTATATGAACTAGGAAAAGATGAGACCAAGCCCAAAAAGAAATGGAAAGGATATCTAGAGGGCCTTATTTGAGTCCTTGGGGTCAGCCAATCATAACTGGAGTAGCTCTTCTTCTTTCTTTTTTTCTTTTCTTTCTTTCTTTTTTTTTTTTTTTTTGCTTAAACTAGTTTGAGTTGGGCTTCTAGCAGAGATTCTTATCAGAGACACATGCAAAGAATGTTCACAAGTGTGGTCTACTATAACTGCAAAAGAAAAAGGAAATCTATCTGGTCAGGAAATGGTTAAAGAAATTATGGTTTATGCATGATGGAATGCTATGTGATCTTAAAAACTATGTTTCTTAAAAATATTCAGTACATGGAAGTGACTCTGACATGAAGGAAGAAGCAATGAACAAACCTAAAACAAATACATTATGATTCTAACGTAAATATATGGATACACATACATATATAGAAGTGGAACACCTCTGGTGATCTCATTTTATTCTTTATACTTTTGTGACTGATCTTAATTTAGAATTTTATGTGTTATCTATACAACAAATTAAAAAATAAATGTTTCTATTCAAAACAGCATTAAATGTTTGTGAATCATTTTCACTTCTACAATACACGAGTTTCTTAAAAGCAGAAACCAACTTACATTTCTCTAGTATCCACACCACACATCCCTCCCTTCCATTTTAGCACTCTTGTTCTGAATTAAACTCAACAATTTTGATAAAGAATCCAGTCAAAAAGTGATCATGAACTAAAAAGACACTTCTCCATAGAGAAAATGCAGATGCCAACAGACACATGAAAAGATGCTGAACGTCACTTATAATGAGGGAAATGCAAATCAAAATCACAATGCGATATCCCCTCACACCAATAAGAACGGCCCACATTAAAAAAATAACAACAAATGCTGGTGAGGATGTGCAGAAAAAGGAACCCTTTTACATTGCTGGTGGGAATCCAAACTGGTCCAACCACTATGGGAAGCTGTGTGGAAGACCCTCAAATTACTAAAAATGGATCTACCATAGGACCCAGCAATTCCACACTGAGGAATCTACCAAAAGAACACAAAAACATTAACTTAAAAGGAAACCTGCACTCCTATGTTCATTGCAACACTGTTTACAATAGTTCAGATTTGGAAATAAAGCAGATGACCGGATCAAGAAGATGTAGTATATATATATACACAATGGAATACTACTCAGCAATCAAAAAAGATTAACTTACGCCATTCGCAGCAACATTAATGGAGCTGGAAGGAATTATGATCAGTGAAATAAGTCAGAAGGAAAAAGAAAAATAAAGACAAAACCAGCAGTCCAGCTATAAGCCAGAGACATTCATCAGGGGAGGCGGAGGGAGAGATCAAAACAGGAGGGAAGAGCACAAGAGCCCATGGTGAAGGTTCACTGGTGTCTTGGTAGTGGTAATATTATAGAGACAACACCTGAGAAGAGAAATCAATCATTGTGCAAAAATGAACAATGATGTAAAAATATATTAAAAAAAATTTTTTAACTTTCTTTTCTGTAAAATATACTCAAGTATTTTGAAATTCATAAACAATATATAAAGGGTCTTTAAAAGCTTTGTATCTATCATTTGATAGTTACAACAGGGAAAATATTATGGACCCTTGTTGTAGTCTGTTCAGGCTGAGATGATAAAACACCGTAAGCTGGGAGGCATGAAAAACAGAAATTTAGTTCTTACAGGCAGTGACATCCAAGGTTAAGGTGCTAGCCAATTTGTTTATCCTCACATGAAGAGAAAGAGGAAAAGAAGGGAGGTGTTACAGGGGGGAGAGAGAAAAGGAGAGAGATCCCATGTATTTTCCTCTTTTTAGAAAGATATTAATATCATCATAAGAGCCCCATCCTCATAACCTAATCCAAAACTTACTTCCAACAGGCCCCATCACTGGGAACTAGGGCTTCAATCATATAAATGGGGGAGGAGGGATGACACAAACATTCAGTCCATCATCAAAACTGTATGCTACTGAAACAAAAACAAAAAAGACACATAGAACAATGGAATAGAATCGAGAGTCGAGAAATTAACTACACCTATATGGATAATTAATCAACGACAATGGCGTCAAGATTATACACTAGAACAAGGACACCTCTTCAGTAAGTGGTATTTGGAAAACTAGAAAGTTTCATGCAAAAGAATGAAATTAGACCACTATCTCACACCATACCCAAAAATGGACTCAAAGTAGATAAAAGACCATAAAATACATAGAAGAAAACACAGGTGAAACACTCCAGGACATGAGCTTCAGAGAAGTCTTTGTGGATTCATCTCCAGCAGCAAGATAAACAAAATGGACTATAAAACAATTGGTACTACATCAAACTAAAAAGATTTTGCAGGGCAAAAGAAACTCATTAAGTCAAAAAGAAACCCTACTAAATGGAGAAAATATTTTCCTACTGTACATCAGACAAGGGGCTGATATCAAAGATCTACAAAGAACTCACACAACTGAACAACAACAACAAAAAAAACCACAATCAAAAAATGGGCAGAAGTCGGCTCTCTGCTCCTCCCAGCTCTACAAACAGCCCCTTCCTCTCGTGCCCTGGCAGCCCATGCTCATGCCATGCCTCAGACACCATAGTGAAGGTGAGGAAAACAGATTTGGCCAGACTGAACACCTGGTCACCAGGGCTGCTTTTAAATCTGGCAAAGTTGGTATTGTTATCATCAGTGACTCCTCTACTGAACTCACCTACATGGTCCACATGTTCCAGAATGATTAAACCCATGACAAGTTCAATGATACAGTCAAGGCTAAGAACAGGAAGCTTTTCACCAACAGCAAGTCCCTCTCCATCTTCCAGGAACAAGATCCTGCCAAAATCAAATGGGGTGATGCTGGCACTGGATATGTTATAGAATCCATTAGCATCTTCACTAGCCTGAAGAAGGCTGGGGCTCAACTGAAGGGTGCAGTCAAAAAGGTCATCGTCTCTGCCCTTTTTGCTAATGCCCATGTTTAGGATGAGCATGAACCGTGAGGAATACCACAGCGCCCTCAAGACTACCAGCAAAGCTCCCTGCACCACCAGTTGCTTGACCCCCTGGTCAAGGTCACCCATGACAACTTTGGCATCGTGGAGGGACTCAGGATCACAGTCAATGCCATCACTGCTACCCAAAAGACTGAATGGGCCTTCCGGGAAGGGGGCCAAGGGACTGCCTAGAACATCATCCCTCCTTCTACCACTACCACCAAGGCCATGGGCAAGGTCCTCCCGGAGCTGAATGGGAAGCTTACTGGCATGGCCTCTGGTGTCCCCACACCCCAATGTGTCAGTCGTGGATCTGATATGCCACCTGGCAAAAGCTGCCAAATATGACATCAAGAAAGTGATGAAGCAGGCATCACAGGGTCCCCTCAAGGGCATCTTTGGCTACACTGAGGACCAGGTTATCTCCTGTGATTATAAGTGACACCTACTCCTCCACGTTCAAAGCTGAGACTGGCATTGCCCTCAATGATCACTTTGTCAAGCTCATTTCCAGTTATGACAGTGAATTTGGCTACAGCAGCAAGAGGTTGGATCTCAAGGTCCACATGGCCTCCAAGTAAGAGAACCCCTGAATCACCAGTCCCAGCAAGAGCACAAGAGGCTGAGGGACACAATCAGCTGCTGGGGAGTCCATCTCCGACTCATCCAAACACACTGAGAACCTCCTGACCTATCACAGTTCAATCCCAGACCCCCTGGAGAAGGGGAGGGGCTTATGGAGCCTGCCTTGTCATGTACCACCAATAAAGTACACTGTACACAGCCCCTCCCCCTCACCTTTTTAATCCTCACTATACCCGTTGCGTTTTTCAAGTTCCATGATACAGTAATTTCAAATTAGCTGAATATATCGCTCCTTAGAGAATTTAGTAAATTGGGAATTCACCAATGGATGAACACGTGTAAATGTACTATGGAGACACCTAGTGGTACGTTACGCAATAATCACGAGACTCCTAGAGGAGCAGATCACTGGTTTTTACATGAAGAAAGTTAAATAAAATGGAAAATTTAAAAACTGTTCATAGAGTTAGCAACCAGAAGAGGCTGTGTGTGTGTGTGTGTGTGTGTGTGTGTGAGTGTGTGTAATTTCCTTGGAACCCAAGGGAAATGATCAACAACACAGTCAACTAAGATGAGTGTTTGATCAGGAAAGCATTTCTCTCACTGTTTACTGTTCTCACTTCGCCCAAAATACTCAGTCACTTTGGCTCTCACTTTCTCATCTATAAAAAAGGAAGACTTGATAATCCCTCCTTAGTTCACTAAACTGTGTCAGTTAAAAAGTGTTTTGTGAATTATATGAATATTATAATATATAAATGTTAACTTTTACTCTGAGGGACGCAGTTATTATGAAGTTAGTGCTTAGCCTCCAACTGTCCTCTAAATGAATTTTAATACTGCTTAAAGATGAGGCAGCATTAGTCTGGATTTTGAACCTTGCACTAAGTCCCTTTGACAAGGGGAATAATTGCTTAAAAGTACACTGCACCCAATCAAAGAGAGTTGAAACAGCCATTTCTTGGACTGTGTTTCTCACCCAGGAGTAATTTCGCCCTCTAGAGGTCATTTAGAAATGTCTGGAGCCATATTTGGTTGTGAGAACCCGGCAGGGATGTTGTTATTAGCATCTAGCGGGTAGAGGCTAGGGTAGAGGCTACAAGACACAGAACAGCCCCCAACAAGAAAGAAGTTTCTGGCTCAAATGGTCCAAAATGCTTAGAAATCCTGATCTAGGTTAATGGAAGGAAGGGAGAAAGTCAGCTTTCTATTTCCAACCTGTCCTTACTACCAGTGCCCCCACCTACAAAGATTGGATGATGGTTCATAAATGAGGAATTCTCCAACGCATATGTCCAAGTGAGCTAACAGAGTTTGCAAGATGAATTTTTATGAAGCATTGTAAGACGTACTGTACTATTTGTAAACCATCGCTACATGGATACAATTGGTCATATTATTTCCTCCTCTTCTTAAGGGGAAAATGAACCCCATATGAATAGAGCTTATGTTGAAGAGACAAATAACTAGATTTGTGATAACCATTAAATGCATAATCACTTGTGGAATTAAGAGAATAAATATAGTTTGTAATGGCCATACACTCTGAAAATGTAGATTTAATACAGCTGTTTTTTTCAATGGGGCAAGAACTGGGTAAGGAAACATTCAAAAAAGGGCTTTTATTTAAACTATTCTTAGTAATCATGTTGGCAGTGGTAGTACCAGTATTACTGTTTTGAGATTGTTATGTGAGTAATATAGGATAAAATAAATAAGTAAATACGGGATATTCTAATTCTATTTTCCATTTTGATTTTGAGAATCATATGCTCAGTTTGGAAGGGTACATAAGTGTAAGATAGAGTAAATAAAAATGTTATAGTCCTGACGTTGAATTGGAAGTATCAATATAAACTCATGAAGAATTTATATTATCCTATATCAAATAATATGCTATTTTATACTAATTTCCATGGGAAAGGCCCCAAAACAAAATAATCAACCAGCCTCTTCAGAGCCCAGATTATTTTGAAATATAGATGTTCCACACTACCACAAAGTAGAAGCATTACAATGAAACATTTTATAAACTTAAATGGCATAAGGTGAAGAAGAGATTACCATTAATGTATCTGGAAAAGTTTTGAGTTTTCACAGAAAAACATATCATACCTAACAAATCATACCAAATAACACAAAAAAAGCTAAAATAATACATATAGTAAAAGCTGGAACTAGGGTCCTCCCTGGTTGCACAAAGGGTTAAGCACTATGAAGCTATCACCAGCCACTGCAGCACAAGTTTGATCCCCGGCCAGAGAGCTTCCCACATGGTGCCGCAGACCTCTCCTGCCTCACCCGCTGCTCCCCTCAGCAGTGTGTCACAATCAGCCTGTTCTCTCTCCAGTCTATCTCTGGTGAATCCTCTAACCAGCACCCCCCAACACCTCTGGCCTACACCCCAGTTCTTATATGCATAAATAAACTTTTTTTTTAAAAGCTGGAACTAGATGATAAAGAGAAAACTTACACAAAGTTGTACCTGGAGGAGCTCGGTGCAACCACCCTGGTGCTCCGAACACATGCTGACCCTGAGAGGGGCAGCTGCGAGACAAATGCGGGATGCTAGACTCCCTTTTGCCTTTTGTCTTGAAAGTGAAAATCCTCTTTGGATTTCTCAGTTAGCAAAAACAGGTATTAATGTAGGTCTTTCCTAAAAATGAAGTGCTATAAGGAGAGCTGTTGAAAAGGTGAGATATTTGTATTAATTTTTATTATAAGAAACCAAGATTTCATGAAGAAATGGTAGATTCCTGGTTCAGAGCAGGAAATTTTTACTTTGATTCTTGCATCTTGTCATATCAGATCTCAACAAAGCTATGGAAGACCACTAGGTCTTGTAAAAAGGATTCAGGAGGGGCCTCCCTGGTGGCCTAGGGGTTAAGTCTCAGCACTATCACCCCTGTGGCCTGAGTTGGGTCCCCGGCCAGGGAGCTGACCCACTTATGGCTCTCCTATCTTGCCTCTGCTCCCCTTAAAAGTTTATTTCAGTAGATCTGCCTGTTCTACTCCCCACTCTGCCTCTGGTGAATCCTCTCACCCCTGCCTCTGCACCTCTGGCCTACACCCCAGTTCTTCTTCATGGAGGAAAAAAAAGGATTCAGGAGATAAATGTAAGAGGCATCCACTTGCCAAAGATGGAAGAATTTATGCTTCAATAATTCCTTAAAAAACATAAATCTTCCATTTAGAGATTATTAGAGGACCAATCTTAACTTGAAAAACAGGTACATAATGGGAACGAATAACGCATTTTTTCTGCCCTTTCTCCAAAGAATTAAAGGATTTACTCACTGAGCATCAATGATTCCTAACAAAACAAAGGGGAGTCACCCCGACATTTTGGACCTCCTGAGTCAAGATCTCATCACCTCCTGGTCTTGCCACAGGGACTGAGCCTATCTCATCAAGCCCCAGCTTGACCCACCTGCCAGCTGGGAGGAAGTCCAGAATATGTTGATATACACCAACAGCATGTTGTCAGAAACATCCACAATGTAGGAAATTTCACAAGGTAAAGGACTGAGATTTTTCAACAAATTATAAAGCTGAGAAAGGGATGGAGGGGAAATGTGAAGATTTAGAATCTTAAATCATATCAAAAAAAGTAAACAGACAACTACAGAGTCCCAGAGTATTCACCTGGGTAAAAAAAACATAAACACAAGCAAGTGATTATCTAAAGAGTTATTTGGGGTTGGGGGGAAGATATGATTGAGAGTGGGTGGCTGCTACAAATCTATTTGTTAACCTGGGTGCTAGTTACAAAGGTGTTATAAAGATCCATTAATATGTGCTCTATAGTTAAATATTGATACAGAAAATATTAATATAATATATTGATATTAAATTAAATATTTATTTGATAACAATATTAAATATTAATCCAACATAAATATTGAATTGCTAATATATTATAGGGCATATATTTAGTACATGCGCCCTATTCATTAAGTTATACATTTGCTTTTATGTAATTTTTTTGTATTTATGTTTTTGCCTCCCTATGTAAAGTTTTAAAATAACATAAAGAAATTGGATGACAGAAATGTATGGTGTCTTCTCACAGCAACACAGTGGGTTTTTGTAATTATTTTTACACTTAGCTTCCTAATTAATAATCTAGAGTGATTACTTGGGTTGGCCACTAGGGTGTGCCATTTGTTGCCCATAGAAGCTGTGCCCGCGCTGATAAAAGGAGGACTTTAAATGTTTATGTAATGTCATGTGAGTATTAGGATAAAGCAAGAGATAACTCACGGTGTCTTTTGATCACTATCTACATAAATGAATGTCAGTGCTGACAAATTTTATTTGGAACATCGGATACTATATATGTAAATACAATGTACAGACAGGAAATAATGTAGCTTTCTCTTCCTTTAAAATAAGCTTTAGGGCCTCCCTGGTGGCCCAGCGGTTAAGCGCTGTGCTGTGGAGCTGTTGGCAGCGGTGACTCGAGTTCCACACCCGGCTGGGGAGATTCCCACATGGCGCTGCAGACCTCTCCTGCCTCGCCCGCTGCTCCCCTCAGCAGTGTATTTCTGATCTGCCTGTTCTGCTCCCCACTCTGTCTCTGGTGAGCCTTCTTGCCGCCCCATGCCTCTGGCCTGTACCCCAGCTTAAATAAATAAACCTTAAAAAACATTTTTAAAAAATAAAATAAGCTTTAATAAGTTATAAACAAAACCTTATATGTCGTCATAACAAAACATAGGACCAACATGTGAAGCTCTACAGAATGTCCTAGAGAATAGAGAATGAAAGTTTTCAGGATGGTCTTCTAACAGGAGATGGTAACCCCCTGCTGGCAGGGAGAGACACTTGAGGGCTATTCAGAACCTCCCCTTGTCACCCAACTGTGGGAAGACTGAGAATAACAACAGTGCAGGACCAGCCTCTGAGGGCCGATGGGAATGAGCTGAGCACCTGGCTTTGAAGGGCCAAGGCTTTGGAGCAGGGGTGAGGCCAGGTGTGAGGGCTCATTCCACAACTCTTCCCTTATGCACAGTGTGGAAAGGACTGTTATTTGCAGAAATGTATTAAGATGAGCTCAGCTAAGCCTTACAGGCCTGCATCTTAGGTGAGTAACAGTGGCTTATTTCTCCTGTTATAGCTGATTATTTTTTTCCAAAGGAAAAGAACAGGTGATTTAATCTCTTTCTGTTAATAAACCAGGGACTTCAGAGGCTTTTTATTGCCAAGGAAATGAAAAGCTTGTGCATTGTTCACACGCTGAGAAAGAAATGCTTTGAGTTTTAGAATTTTTCTACAAATTTACAATAGATACAAGAGTAAAGCTAAACACTGTCATTATGTCGCTGTTATTTGCCATACCTCTGCAGCTGTCCCCAAGGTGGGATCCACTGCCCATGGGTCTATATGTATTTTACATTTGTTAGGTTAGAATGGGTTAGAATTACTCATTCTGATTACTTTTTGAGATTTCACATATTCATAAGAGATACCTTGGGGTCACATCTTCCCACTGCGATGACAGATGTTGACCTGGAGACATGGGATGCTGATTGGCAGTGAAGAAAGGAAAGTGGGGAGCATAAACTGGCAGGAGGACATTTGGAGTCACAACTGAAGAATTTCCACTCAGGTAGATACCACATCTTTTTCCAAACACCTGGTGCTTTCTGGAAACCCCATGTGTCACCTTCAGAGCCAAAACCAGGAGCCAAAACTCCTTCTAGGACATTCTCTAGGGCTTCAGAAACAAGCTTGTCCTAGGATAGCACCTGGTTTAGCTACCTTGGAGCCTCCACTACCTCTAGGCCATACCAAATGCTAGCCTCAGTTACCCTCAGGCAATAAAAGGAAAGAGTTTGAGGAGAAGGAAAGTAGTTTAATTTGTCGACACACTGAGACGGGCAGTAGACTTGTGTCTGAAAGATCACTCTCTGCAGAGGGCGAGGGTATTTATACAAAGGAGAGAAAAAAGGGAAGATGGGCAAGGGTCGGCATGTCCTTTTGATGCAAGCATCTAGAAACTGGGGAGACTGGACTGCGCCCGCACCAGCTCTGCTTTGTTAACCCCCTGGTGTTTAATTTCCATATTATCTTCTTAGGAATGTCCTTTCTTTTCCTTAGAATGCAGGAAGACAAACTTGTTAAACAAACAACCTTGTTAAATGCAAGAGATAGGAATGCTTCTCTGGTGGGGCAGGAAGAGACACTTGTTTTCATAGGCTTCCCCTGCCCTTTCCAGTCTCACCTCCAGAACCACCCTCCTGTATCTAGAACTCCTCTTCCAACACTCCTGTTCTGGAGCATATGCAATGGGCAGACAAATTGGCTCTGGCCTTGGAGAGAGTCAAGTTGGAATCCCCAATTTTGTGTGTTTTTGGGCAAATTATATAACCTTTTGAAGCCACAGTTTCTTTTTCCATTAAATAAGAACAATAATGGCAATATTATCGACCTCTTATTTTTTTTAGGAAGCAATCCCCTCTCAGTAACCAACACCCAAATCAGTAAAAAGAACAGCAGACCCAGCACTGCTGCCTCCTCCATTCACTGACCCACCCCCCAACTTTTTGACCCCAGCTTAATTTTGCTATTTTGAACTTTATGTAAATGGTAACCTACGGTGTATACACTTTTATGTCTGACTTTTTCTGCTCAAACTTCCATTTCTGCAATTACCCCGAGCTGTCATTAGCAGACGTTCTTTCCTTCTATTTTCCTGCTGACAATCCCAGGGGGTTGTGTCCAGTTTGGGCTGTTACCAAGAGAACTGCTAGGGACACACCTCAGGAAGTTGTAAGCAAGAGAAATACACGTGCTAATACACATGCTAATGCTCTGCACCAGGGTATAGCGAAGTACTAGACTGCAATATTGTCGACATGTTATGAAGTTATTACAACTCACCTGGCATGATGGAAAAGAGAGAATTGTAGACAAGACACATTTGTGATTGCATTCTGTGTGCTGCCTGTTCATGAATCAATAAAGCCAGTTAGTTCTGCAAATTTACTCGGATACATTTGTTTTAACAAGAGGGAGTGGCTTTTCCTCTGGCACAGAGGAGTTGGGCACAGGAGCAGGAGCCCAGGGATGAGGACAAGAAGTGCGCTTCCATTCTCCTTCTGGACAGTCAGGGTGACTGTTGAGGATATGGGGAGAGGGGAAGGGGTCTGAGGCTCAAAAACAATACAGAATGTTTGAAAGTTAGAGGATTCTCTAGAAAAAGTGTAGGGCAATGTTGAAGCTTCAAATGAACTTGGTGATTGAAAACGATATACTGTGTTTTATGGGGTTTTTTCAACAATACTCAGCAGCCTAGTTTCAGCCGACAGAAAGAGAAAGTCCAGGCTCATTTAGCTGTTGGAGGGGGACCAAGGATTCTAATAGAAGAACAATAGAGCACAAGAGTTTAGAACTGTAGTAATTACCTATCTTTGCAAAACAAATTACCCCAAAACTTAGCAGCTTGAAACAAGTATGCATTATCTCACATAGTTTGTGAGGGGCAGGAATCTGGGAGTAGCTAAACTGGTGGCTCTGGCCAAAGGTCTTTCTCCAAGCAGCATCAGGGTACTCCCTCACCCCCGCCCCAGGGCTGCAGCCATCTTTAGGCTGATTGGCCAGGTACCCCACTTCCAGGCTCCTTCACTTGGTTGGCGGGCTTCAGTTTGCTCTCACTCACCTGGGGACAAATTTCGCATGGCTCCCGCTGGAGTCCATAGGACTGCTAAAAACATGCTATCACACCACCTCTTGTCCCCAAGGGATGCATTCCACGACCCTCCACTGAATATCTGAAACCACAGGTTGCACTGAACCCCACATATGCTATGGGTTTTCTCATGCACACATACCTATAATAAAGTTCAATTTATAAATTAAGCACAGGGCCTCCCTGGTAGCGCAGGGATTAACTCTTAACACTATCACTGCTATGGCCTGAGTTTGATCCCCAGCTCGGGAGCTAACCCATGTGGGCATAGAAGACCTCTCCTCAGGAGTATATTTCAGTAGATCTGCCTGTTATGCTCCCCACTCTGTCTCTGGTGAATCATCTAACCCCCCCACCCCACTACAGGGCTGCACCCCAGTTCTTCTACAAATAACACTGGTCAAAAAACTTTTACAAAAGTCATGTTACTGAAATAAAATTAGTCCTTTCCTATCAATTTGTATGTGCTCAACATGAATATGAGTGTCAAATTCTAATTTTGGCTCTAGTTTTTTGTGTAATCTGCAACAAATTGATGTTTACATCACGGTAATAAGCCTACAGTTAATGCTTGTAAAAAATCAAGTCACAGACTGCCTCTTAGATTTCTTCGCTTCTCTCTTATACAGCTGTTCAGCAATAGAACAGATGGAAGACAGTTTCCATTGTGCAAAAGCACAGCCTTATGACTCAGTTTCAAAGAGTCTAGAAATGGTCTAAATTTTTATGGGTCATGAGTGATTTCTAAGGCATTCATGAGGCCCTCAATATCTGAACAGAGTGCCAGAGTACTTTCCTTTCTGAAGAAATGCTCCAACTGCTGGTGGCGCTTTCGATATCAAGTAATTGTGATATCTTCTTCTAGAAGATTCCATTGTTGGAGTCTGGATCCTAGCAATTCTGCCTTGTTCTTGGATAGGTCCAAATCACAAACCAGGTCACTGAGTTCTTCCTGTGTTAGTCTGTGCGGGGTTGATGATTCACCACAGTGAAAATCTGGATCACCTCATGCTGATGGAACAGGAGAAGAACAGGTCGGCTTACCTTTGTCCTCCTCAGATGAATCAAGAGAATATTCTGCTGGAGGTTCTAGAATAGGAAGTCCCTCACCATGTGGAACTGGTCTCAATGCCAACGGAATGTTTGGGTAGATTATTCTCGACTTCTTTGGCTTCGTCAATCCGCCGGAAAGAGGAGAAACCAAGCAGAAATAAGAGTCTTTTATGTGGTTACTTGGCTCTCTCCATACCATGGGGACTGCTAATGGCATTGATGGTCTTTTGCCATTTCACCACTGTGAAATCTGTATTGCACATGTAGCACAGCATATATGCGGGGCCCAAGGCTTGTCTTGGTCACCAACCTTGCATCCCAAGTAAAGATGATAAGGCTTCTTCACTTGAGAAGTGATCCTTCTCTTCTGGTTGGCAAATGTCACTTCCTCACAAATAGAGCAGAAATTGTCCACGCTATTAAAGCACTTTCGAGGCGTGACTGTTCTGTATTGTGCCTAAATGGATAAAATAATAACAATTCTATGGAACAGTAGCTTAAACTGTCTCGCACAAAGTCTGAAATATTTTCAATGCTCAACCTTTCTGACAGGGCTTTATCTAGTGCACTGCTGATGTCAGCTTACTTCAGCAGCCGCCTGGCAGTAGTATTGCACTGCATCAGAAAATGATGCAATCCACTCTGGATGATGTGTGCATGATGGTATTACGCAATGAGATGCAAGATTACATCATTCTAGGCTGATTTAGGATGTTGTTGCAGTCCTACTGGATAAATTGACATGGTGAAACATATCAAATGAATTATATGAAATATCTTCAAAACGAGAGCTAATAAAAAATGTTCAGGGTTATATTCATGTTCAGCACACCAAGATACTACAGATAGGGCCTTTTAAGTCAGTAATGATCTCACTGTTGACCAGTGTAATAAATCTTTAAAAAAGAAATAAAGCACAATAAGAGATCAACAATAATACAGAACAATTATAAACAACATATTTTAATAAAAATTATGTGAATGTGTTCTTTTTCTCTCAGAATATGCTGTTGTACATAGTATCTCCAGACCTCTCTTGACCCGAGTAACTGAAATCTGGAAAGGGAAACTGTGAATAATGGGGGAATATTGTATCTTCCTTCCCCCAACCACCAAGTCAATAACCCGAGACAGAGCCTAAGACAGTGACTTCTCAATGAACTCCCCATCATCTCAAATTATCTTACTAGCTTTGCCTATCTCCCCTCACTAGCCTTCTTGAAAGCATATCCATGTCTGTCTGCTTATTACTGAAACCCTTTGGGCCTAGAGAAGTACCAGCCATATTGCAGATATTCAAAAACTATTTTTATATAAAGGAACGAGTGAATGAAATCCACCAGAGAGAATTTTTATTTTAATTATTTGCATTAACATAACTTTTCCCCATCATCGCCTTCTACATCCCTTTATGTCTTTCTCCCTCTGACCCTTTATTTATTCATGTCTGCTAGTTTTGTTTTACTTTGTCAAATCATCTGCTGTGTAAAATTAAATGTCCACTACTTGTCTTTGTCATTCTGATTTACTTTACATAATTCCCTTGAATTATTTCCTTTTACTGTAAACAGCAGCACTTCATCTTTCCTAATGGATGAACAGTATTCCATAGAGTGGATGTAACATATATTCCTGATCCAGTCGTCTATTGATGTGTGTTTAGACTGCTTCCATGTCCTAGCTATTGTAAACAGTGATGTGGTAAACATTGTAGCGCATATAATTTATTGCATTGATGAGTTCATGCTCTTTAGCTAGATGCGTAAGAGTGGGTGGGTCATACGGTCTATTTTTAGTTTTTTAAGGTAAATCCAGTTTACTTTCCAAAATTGCTATACCAGTTTACATTATCCCAAACAATGTGAAAGATCCTCTTTCTCCTCATCCTCCCCAGCACTTTTTGTTGGATTTCTTTTTAATATGTGCCATTCTCATACAGGTGTGATGATGTATCATTGTGGTTTTAACCTGCATCTCTCTTATTGGAAGCAATAATGAACATTTCTTTAATATATCTATTGATCTCTGGATATCCAATTTAATGAATTGTCTATTCAGATCTGCTGCTCATTTTTTTTTAAAGATTTTATTTATTTATGCATACAAGAACTGGGGTGCTGTCCAGAGGTGTGGGGTGGTGAGAGGATTCCCCAGAGAGAGAGGTGGATCTACTGAAGTACACTGCTGAGGGGACCAGCAGGCGAGACAGAAGAGGTCTGCTGCGCTGTGTGGAACGCTCCCTGGCCAGGGATCGAACTTGTGTTGCAGTGGCTGCAGATAGCTTCATAGTGTTGACACTTAACCTGTTGTGCCACCAGGGAAGCCTAGATCTGCTGCTCATTTTGAATTGGGTTGCTTATTTTTTTTAATTATTGTTTAGGTTTTTTTTTTTTTTTAAAGATTTTATTTTATTTATACATACAAGCTGGGGTACAGGCCAGAGGCGTGGGGCGGCAAGAGGGTTCACCAGAGACAGGGTGGGGAGCAGAACAGGCAGATCAGAAGTACACTGCTGAGGGGAGCAGCACGCGAGGCAGGAGAGGTCTGCCATTGCGCCATGTCGGATTCTTCCTGGCCGGGCATTGAACTCGCATCGCCGCTGCCGACAGCTCCACAGCTCCACAGCGCAGCACTCAACCGCTGCGCCACCAGGGAGGCCCTGTTTAGGTTTTTTATATATCTTGGGTATTGATCTCTCTTGTTGCTATATATTGCATTAATATTTTCTCCCATTCAATAGGAACTCATTTTAATCTATTTTTTTCACTATGTAAAAACTTTTTTACTTGAGGTAATCGCAAGTAAATTTTGCTTTTATTTCCCTTGCCACAGGATCAAGTCTCCAAAAACATGTCTTGGAACATGTCATCAATGTTTTCTTCTGTACACTTTATTGTTGCACAGAGAAAATTTTAGTTTCAACTTAATGACAAACTTTTTTTTCAGAGAATGATAGAGTTTCCAAAGCTGGTTTATTAATTTGCACAGAAGTTCAAAGGCCCCCTAATTGTGTGCTTCTATTTTTATCCTCTTTTCCTTTTTGTTTCTTTTTTCAAATGTATTTTAGTTTATATTGCTGCCAAGGGAAAAGTTGTGAGTTATGACTTAATATTTTGTGCCTTTGAAAAATTATCCACAAATGAAAACATAAATATTCCATTCTAAATGCAAAATATGTTTCACAAAGTATTGCTATAAAACATGTTTACTTAGAATCATTGTTTTCAATACACTCTCAATTTCAAATTAGAAATGAAGTTGGGCAAAAATAGTTGGTCTCTGGATGAACAAAGGCACATTTAATGATTCTGCAGGCAATCAAAGACAATTTTCCTGCTACCTCTCCGTATTGGCTGAGACATACCGATAATAATAGACAGATTTGGAAGAGAAAAACAGACAAAATTTAATGCCATGTAAACCTACTACATATTGGAAAGACTCAGGAAAATTAAGTAACTCATCAAAATGGCCTAAGTCACATACATACCTAATGTCTTTAGCTAAATACAAAGTGCATTATGGGAGGTTACCAGGAAAGGGAACAATGAACAAAGAGATGGTTGTTTTGTAGTTTTAAGTTGCTGCCTCCTCCACTGACAATGGATAAAGAGATTTGGTTATTCCCCCGCTATTCCAGGTACTGAAAGGGAGATACCCTTACAAATGGAGATATTCCTTTACACCAATTAATGTACTTTTCAGGGTCCTTCACATGCCTGCTCATTCCCCCAAAACAATGAGCCTAAAGTAATTGTTATGCCCCAGGGACATCTTTTGGAGTGATAAATTTTGTCCCCCTATAATTCCGAAAAACTTTTTGAAAACCACAGTTTAAAGGAAAACTCCCTTTTGAATAGTAACATTCAAAATGTTAGCCCTAGTGAAAAAAAAATAGTAATGATCTATATTTTATTAACACTGGGATTTATATAATTATGTGGCCCTCCAACGTCTGGGACTGCAGGTGGTGAGCGCTACCTAAGGGCTGGAGGACTGGGGTTAAAACTGGCATCTTGGGCTCATAGTTCCAGTTCTGTTCTCTCTGGCTATTGATCCTGAGTCAGTCACTTGGCCTCTCTGACCTTCAATTTCTTTCTCAGTAAAGTGAGGTGCTAGTATCTCCCTCACAGGGCTGCAATGATTAAATAGCAAGCCCTGGAGGTTCTGAGATGTGTAAATTAGTTAATATTGACTAGTCTCTCTATTTTTACAGATTAGAGACTGACAGAAAAGTTCAGAGATTTGCTTATGGTTACATAACCAGTAGGCACCAGAGTTTTGACTCATCTCCAGGAATTTCTGAGTCCAAATTGAGTGCTCTTTCCTCCATACTATAATTATCTCCCATTTTAACAATGAGAGTATATGGCTGTGCTTAGAAAAGGTCAAAAATAAGAATACTAAAATTACAACATACAATCAGGAAGTGCCAGTAAGAATAATTGTTTTTACAATCTCACAGTGTTCCTATTCTAGAGAGAGCAATCACTAAAGCTTTAGAGATTTAACTAGGTTTTGCCATCAGCAAAATACCACAATACTTTTAAATTACACCTAAGAGAAATACTTAGGGATTGCAGTTTGTTTCTTTTATTTTTTTAAACATAACTCCGTCTTATCTCTGTAACCAGAAGCATCTCTATAGTTTTACAAAAATAGAGTTGATGCCCATTTTCCCCCACAGTTATGTTTTATAAAGCCATCTCAAACACTGAGTTGGAAAATTCCTAGGAGAAATTCAGAATTAGGTTCCTGCAAAAGTCTGGTGACATTTTATCAACCAATTGATGTATAACCTTGCTTTATGTGTGTCTCTCTTTAAGGTCATTTTATTTAGTATGTATTAATAGTAACATTGAGCTCACCACCAACCACACTATAATGTATATCTAAATGAAGTTTATCTACTATACATAAGTTCTCCACAAGGTACTGTTAAGATGCAAAGAAAATCATGCTGAACCCCTCTGGGTTCTTCTAGACTGGCAAATAATCAGAAGATGATTTGGGGAAAAAAAGTCAAAACTCAGTTTAATAACATGTATACTTTGTGTATGCATGGGAGAGACCAAGCATGACTGAGTAACTGGCCACCTGGCTTTAGATGCCATCTTAAAATAACTTAGCTAAGACATTTAGAGACATTAAGAGAGGTTGGGGGAATGAAAGGGAAAGTTCAGTTAGAGAATTACCAAAGTAGCACAATAAACAGATGTGTACAGATTTTATTTCTGCCTTCTCCATTGAAAAGAGAAAGGAGGGCCTCCCTGGTGGTGCAACGGGTTAAATATCAGTACTATGAAGCTATCCGCAGCCACTGCAGCATGAGTTCGATCCCCAAGTTTGATCCCCAGACAGGAAGCTTCCCACATGGCACAGCAGACCTCTTCTGCCTCGCTCCGCTGCTCCCTTCAGCAGTGTATTTCAGTCAATCTGCCTGTTCTGTTACCCCTCTCTCTGGTGAATCCTCTCACCCTCCCCCCACACTTCTGGCCTACACCCCAGCTCTTGCACTCATAAATAAATAAATCTTTTTTAAAAAGAAGAAAGAAAAGAGAAAGGACATTAGGTCTTCTTGGTACATGCCCTTACAGAGAGAAGTTTACATGTAAGACACATTTTGGGAAACAGATTTTTGCACCCTACAGCATATCACAGTGTTCTTGAGCTTAGGAACACCGGACAGCACTTCAACACTAACCTTGGGGCTCATTTTAAATAGCAAAATCACCAACAAAGAGCACAAAAAATGAGAAAAAGAAAAACATGGCATAAAATTGACCAGAGAAGGGACCCTTATTTATAATACAAGAGCTAACACAAGAAGACAGAGAGCCACTTGGTTCAACCTCAGTTGGGAACATGTACATTGGACAACTCAAAACTTTTGCTATTCTATGTATCTATAAGTGATTGTAAAAGTGTATTGATTTTGACTGTTATAAATAAAGTTGAGTTGAGTGAGTTTGCAAATATGGAATCTACAAAGAACTGTAGGATCAATTGTACCTGCTTAAAGCAGAAAGAGCTAGTGTGGAAGAGGACTATGTACTGTGAGATTGGCTCTCCTGTTAAAGAGGTGACTGGACAAGAGTCCTAGTGAATCTTGTTTCTTGTGAAATAAGAAGTCTGGATTAAATGCAGTCTAAATTTCTTCCCAGCACTGACATTCACTGATGCATTTAATGGCCCTCATATAACATGGAACAAACAACTTGTGTAGACTGTAAGATGATGTGGATTTACTTCAACCAATTTTGTGACTCTAGGCAAAAACCTAACATGTCTGAACCTCACATTTTTTTTCTTTACAAAATGAAAACATCTATCTCATTGATACTGGCTAAAATTCAATGGAATAATAAATGAAATCATAATATATGAAAAGTACCTAAAACTGAATACTAAAAAGTTCATTCTTCTTTCTTGAAAATGTGTAAACCCTGCTTTTGTTCAACTGTATGCTGGAGAAAAGGGCTATTTTACAACTTTACAATACCCAAGAATGATCAATGACCAATAAGTTTTATTAAGTACCTATTGGTACTAGCCAATGTTTGAATCGATAAATGATTTTTCTGATTTGTTTTGAAAGAATAACTCTGGTTGTTGTGTGGGTGAAAGACCATATAAGAGTCAAGAGTGGAAGGAAATCTATAGATCTGAGACATACAGCAGTGGAGAGGTAGGGAGGGGGTCAAGACGGGACAGAAGAGCACAAGGGACTATGGTGATGGTTCACAGGTGAGGAGGTGATGGGAGATTTATGGGGATTATACCTAAGGGGAGAAATCAAATATTATACAAAAATGAACAATGATGTTACAAAAATAAAGAAATGAAAAGAGTGGAAGGAGAAAGAACAACCAGGAGATTGCCCAATAACCTAGCCTGGAAACAGTGCTGCCCTGTACCATGGTGGTCAACTCCAAAGTAACAGAACAGGGGTAGGCTTAACCATGATCATTAAAGGCACGGATTATGTATTGATAACTGGTATGGTGATTAGGAAATCTGTTAAAGTCCTTGTTTTTCTATTTATTTTGTATGTCTGTGTGTAGAAGAACTAGGATATAGGCCAGAGGTGAGGTGCAGGGGAATGAGATTCACCAGAGACAGAGTGGGGAGCAGAACAGGTGGATTTACTGAAATACACTACTAGGGGGGCAGTGGGATAGACAGGAAAGATCTGCTGCACCATGTGGGTCAGCTACCTGGCCGGAGATCAAACTTAAGCCTTAGCGGTGACAGTGCTGACACCTAAGCCCTAAGCTACCAGGGAAGCTTAACTATATGCAAGTTTAACTAGAACTTCCCTTACACTTCTGGATTCTTCTTGGGCCGGTCAAACAATCAAATTATCATCAGACAACTTCATAGGAGAAAAGAACAAATTTAATTACATACACACAGGTAATCTATGTGAATGTGGATTCTAAAGTAAGTAGGGTAAAACAGACTATTTCTAAGGAATATGATAGGGGCCTGAGGCTTCAAGGAGGGAAGAGAAGGACTCACTTGATAAGGAGAGAGTGATCCATATGACAAAGACCAGATGCTCTGTAATTACATCTTTGTCTTGCCACATAAATAGGCTTTTTTAATAGAAAGTTTGATTATAGTGAGGAAAATATCTGCTTATAGGCAATACCCTCAATTTTCATTCTTTGGGTAGTTAAGGGAGTGATAAAAATATCTCCTGTGCTTGCAGGGTCTCACCTGATCTTCGCTCAAAATATTCATATACCTAAGTCACACATCTTAGGAAGACCTATTCTGGACATATTGAGGAAGTCTTACCTTCAAGTCCTTTCCTCCTAAACTTCTCTGGAAGTTTCACATTTCAGAAGTCAGGTTGGTACATTGCTATATTTCATTGTACCAATCTGTCCCAAGAATAGTTTAGTCCAGTTAAACAAAGGTAATGATGCAGATAGACTTAAGTCTATACTGCAAGCAGTCAGGTGTTTTTAAATATTTTTGAGAGGTATTTCCATGAACTAGAGGAAAAAAAATAGTTAATGATTGTAGGAGACTAGAATCCCAGATGTTACATTCTGAGGGCATGTCAGCCTTAAAGCATCTTTAGATGGAATGGAGGCAGACGGTGACAATCTGACAGGTTTTCCTGGGTTGCAGTTTGAGTCTCTGATGATCCTCCTGAGTAATCCATACAGCAGCAGGCACAGAAACTTCCATATATGAACCATTATGGTAATTGCTCTGACTCTAGCTTGCATGGCTGCAGAAAAAAGGCTGTTGTAGTTTTCAATAACTCCAAGTCAGAATAATGGGAGAGAATTTCATAATTCTACATATTCTTCCTCATAGTACAATTTTTCAAGGTGGCACAAGACAAGTTCATTAATAGAACCAAATATTTCTAGTTCATCTGCAGTAATAAGCTAAGTCACTAAACATATATTTAGGCAGTATTTTATCTTATTTGATAATGAACTGGATGTTCAATGAATTTCCATCATTAATTTAATTCAGCAGAGCTCCAAAGTTTGATGTTACCAAAGATATTTGAGACTAAAATATTAAAAATAGATCCACCATACAATACAGCAATTCCATTCCTATATATATAGAATGAATAAACATTAATTTGAAGGGATATATGCACTCTTCTGTACATCAAAGCACTATTTGCATAGCCAAGTTACAGAAACAACCTAAATGCCAGTGACAAATGAGTGGATTAAGACATATATGTACATAATGGAACAGTACTCAGTTATTTAAAAAGATGAAATCTTGCCATTTGGGACACATGCATGAAACCGAAGAGGATTATACTAACAGAAATATGACAGAAGGAGAAAGACAACTAGAGGATAATTTTCTCATATGTGGAATAGAGAGAAAAAATCAAAGACACAGATAAAATTAAACCAAAACAAATCCTAAAAATCTACTGTTGAATTGAGGCTACCAGACGGGGAGAATGGTGGGTGAGGAGCAAAAGGGGGACGGGCCCAAATGCTCTATGGTAAAGGATTATTTGTGCTTTGTCAGCGGATATTGTGTAGTAACATATATCTGAAGACAGATGAAGCTATACCTCTAAGTCATGCACACTGCTATAAAACAATGTCACTTCAATTTTAAAAATAACACAATAAAAATTTGACACTATAATCCCATTTGTTTAAACCATTTACTTCTAACAGTTAAGGTTAATTGGGATCTGTTGAGCAGGTTTACCTGACTGGGAAATTACAGACTGACACTCCTGGGTTGAAACTGCAATTAAGTTTCAACTCTTGATTTGGTAACATAAGCTTAGCACAAATGATTCCATTTTGGGTCTGTTGGCTTTTGATACTAGATACAAAAATGTCATGAGACCAAGATAAAGTCAGCTATTTTTCTTGTTAGATAACATGAGTGTATTTTATTAATAATTCTAGGTAAAATATAAGTATCACATCTAATCATATAACTATAAATATATGCTTTTTAAAAAGTAAGCCATTAAATTTTAAGCAAGCTTTCATTTATCAAAAATTACCCAGATCACGTTAACTTGAAAAAAAATTGGGTTAGTTTTTATTATTTTTCTGAGTTTAGGAAATAATTTATGGGTCTCCCTGGTGGCACAAGGGGTTAACTTGCAGCCTATGAAGCTATCAGGAGCCACTGCAGTATGAGTTTGATCCCCTGCCTGGGAGATTCCCTCATGGCGCAGCAGACCTCTCCTGCCTTGCCCGCTGCTCTCCTCAGCAGTGTTTTTCCGTTGGTTCGACTGTTCTGCTCCCCACTCTGTCTCTGGTGAAGCCTCTTAGCATCCCACACCTCTTGCCTGCACCCCAGCTCTTATATGCATAAATAAATAAATCTTTTAAAAAAAGAAATAATTTACATGCACATTTGTGAATTAAATAAAACTAATTTACAAATTAATTTTGGTGATACCATTCATAAACAGAAGTATCATATAAGTAATATATATGGAGAGACACAACATACAATAAGAAGTAAACAGACATTTTTTTAAATTTTTTTTCTTCTATTTCTTATTTCTCTTAAATTTACATTTACAGAGATGATACAGTTAAGATAAAACACTGAGCAGCAAAGTTCTGGGATGGCAGTCGCCACTAGGTTTGGATTTCTGGTTTTGTAAATATTTTAGAAGCTCAAAATGCCTTATCATGGCTTCTGTAATTTGAACTCATCTTTGGTGTATTGCCCCCAGAGAGACAAAATTTATAAGAACAAGAGCCATAATCTTTGTGTAGTGTCCACCTACTGTGCCAGCCTGGCACCAATACAGATTCCCTATGATAGAGCAGAAGGGCAAAGGATGAATTCAGGAGCCCTCGGTGGTTCTGTCAGGCTTTTATTACATCTTTTGTAGCAAGGCAACTATGTACAAGGCAGGTAAGGTGGCCAGGGGGCCAGGCTGGCAGTTTCAACACCAGAGTGCTCAAAACAAAAATTATCAAAATCAAAGTTCCTACACTCAAAGATCTTTCCTACCAGCATTTCTACCAGCATTTTCTCCTACTAATCTTAATTTTAGAAGAGGAAAAAAAACGTCTTAACCACTCTCATTTCCACCATGCTCGTAGGTCCATGAGGCTGACATGTTAGGAATGCCTACCCTCTTGCTAGCTATTGTGAGAGGTTCCAAAACCTCTGCATGAACCATCTAAGGGTAAGCATTGTCCAGTCAACATAGTGGTTCCCTTTGTCATCACCAAACTGCAGGGGCAGATAGAAAACTTTTCATACCCCTCTGGGGTCTTTTTGGGCTGGCCAAGCAATCAAATTAACATCAGACAGATTAATAGGAGAAAAGTCAACAACATACACATGGAGAATCTACATGAATGTAGATTCTAAACTAAATGTGGTAAAACTGGGGTATTTACCTTGAACTAAGGAATAGGATGGGAATCTGAGGTTTCAAAGAGAGAGAAGAGGGATTCACATAATGAGGTGACTCATGTGAAAAAGACCAGATATGCTGTAACTATATCATGTTTCCCCTACTATATAAATAGGTTTCTGCAATAGAAAGATTATATCTGGTTTTAAAAACACTAATTCTGGATAATACCCCAAATTTTCATACTTAAGTAGTAAAGGGAATGGTAAAAGTTTCTTCTGAATCTGCAGTGTCTCTATTGGATTTAGCTCAAAATAATCCACATAACAAAGTGAAATGCCTTAGAAAGTCCTCTTCTGGACATCTCTGGGAGGCCTTGTCTTTACTTGTCCTAAACAAAACTGAGGAACAAATAATAATAATAATAATAATAAAAATTTCTCAAAACCACCCACTTTTCTTTTTTCAGGTTTCATGCCAATTTTAAGCTCTTCATTCTGCCTTCACCCTGCAAGATCACTGAAGAGTATAGAATATATTTGAGATTTATTGCATGAATTCTTCAAATTTGAATGAACTTATATATCACTAATTGAAATTATTCTTTAAATTGAATATGTTAAATCCTTTAAAAAGCATAAATAAAACAAAAAGTTGCTTATTACCCTGCTTAAAAGTGATAGGCTAAAAACTGGAATGGAATCCTTTAATTGTCTCTCCCAATCACATGCCTCTTCTTCCCCATAAGAGGAAAACCTTACCTGAATTTTGCATTATTCTTTTGCTTTTATGCTTTTACTAAATATATACATCCATACAAATATAATCATATTTTACATGATTTTAAGCTTTATATAAATTGTATATTTTATATTTGTTTGGACTACTTACATATTGTTTAAAATTATGTTTATAAAAATCAATGTTGATATGCATTCTAGTTCATTTTCACTGACTTATATGCATATACATATACAGAGGTAAAGTCATCAATTAAAATCATAGATATTCTAATAATTTTATTCTTTTAATTGATAACTTTACCCTTATTAATTTATCAGTTCTCCTAGACAGGAGCATTTAGGTTGTTTTCAATAGTTTGCTATTACAGACATGCTACCATGAATACTCTCACACATACTCCTTGTTACACATGAGTCATAGCTAAATCTAGAGCCTCATTATTCAAAGTATGATCCCAGCATCAGCTGTACCAGTAATACCTGGGAACTAACTAAAATGCAAAATCTTGGATCTCACACCAGACCTACTGAAATAGAATCTGCATTGTAACAATACTCTCAGATAATTTGTATGAACAAAAGTTTAGGAAGTACTGATCTAGAAGAAATTGTAGTTCTTAAAGTATCTATATTGAATCAGTTCTGGTTTGGTTTTGAATTTTCAATCTGTTACCAACCAATAATTTGCCAAATACAAAAATATTGTGTTTGGATGGCTCAGCAATGTTATTTTGATATAAATGTTTCTTAACACTAACTCTCCACTTCTGTACTTAGCTCCTTGTAGCCCAGTAACAATCAGTTTGTGGACTGGCAGGGGTCAGTGAAGTTACATAGGATATGTAAGAAGTAGAATAATTGAGTCACCTGGAGCATACATCCTCAACTTTACATAATAGTGTAAGGAGACAAAGAACCTATACAAAGAGAAAAAAAAACATTGTTAAAAGAAATGGAAAATGACACAAAGAAAAGAAAAAAAATTTCCTGCTCGTGGACTGGAAGAATCAACATTGTCAAAACGGTCATACTAATCAAAGCAATAAACAGATTCAATGCAATCCCATTAAAAATTTCAATGGGTGCCTCCCTGGTGGTACAGGGATTAAGTCTCAGTGCTATCAAGCTATTACCAGCCACTGCAGCATGAGTTTGATCCCCCGCCAGGGAGCTAACCCACATGGTGCAGCAGACCTCTCCTGTCTCGCCTGCTGCTTCCCTCAAGAGTGTATTTCAGTAGATCCACCTGTTCTGCTCCCAACTCTGTCTCTGGTGCATCCTCTCACCCCCTGAACCTCTGGCCTACACCCCAGTTCTTGTACTCATAAATAAATAAAATAAATCTTTTTTTAAAAATCCTTTAAAAAATTTCAGTGGCATTTTTCAAATAAATGGAACAAACATTACTGAAATTCATATGGAACCATAAAAGACCCCACCAAGCAATCCTGATAAAAAATAAAAAGGTTAAGAATGGTGGTATCACACTTCCAGATTCAAACTATATAATAAAGCCATAATAATTAAAACAATTTTGCACTGGAACCAAAAAAAAAAGACACACAAACCAATGATATACAATTGGGTCTATAAATAAACCCACATATATATGGGCAACGAAATTATGGCAAAGGAGTCGAGAACATAAACAAAGAAAGGCTCTTCATTAAATGGTATTGGGAAAACTGGAAAGCTGCATACAAAAGAATGAAACTAGACCACTACCTCACACCATACACAAAAGTCAACTCAAAATGGATAAAATACTTGATCTCAAACCCTAAGATACATAAAACACACACAAAAAAACACTTTATGACATAGGCTTCAGTGAAATCTTTGTAGATTCATGTCCAGCAGTAAGAAAAACAAAGGAGATTATATACAATTAGGGTTACAGCATACTGAGAAAAACTTTTCACAGCAAAAGAAACTGTTAAGACAAAAAGACACCCTACTGAATGGGAAAAAATAGTTTCACATCACACATCAGACAAGGGGCTGATATCAAAGATCTACAAAGAATTCATGTAATTCAAGAAAAAGAAAACAAATACCAATCAAAAAATGGGCAAAAGAGCTAAATAGGCACTCCTCCAAAGAAGATACACAGATGTCTGACAAGCACATTAAAAAAAATGTTCATCATCACTTATAATCAGGGAGATTCAAATAAAAACCACAAAGAGATACCACCTCACACCTGTGAGAATCACCCATATCAAAAAGACCAAAACAACAAGTGCCAGCAAGGGTGCAAAGAAAAAGGAACATTCTTACACTATTGGTGGGAATGTAGATTGGTCCAGCCCCTACAGAAAACAATATGGAGGTTTCTCAAAAGTTTCAAAATGCATCTACCACATGTCCCAGCAATTCCATTCCTAAGTATCTACCCAAAGACTACAAAAACACTAATTCAAAAGGAAAGTTGCTCTCCTGTGTTTATTGCAGCTCTGTTTACAATAGCCAAGATATGTGCCCAAAGTGCTAAGTGCCCAAAAACAGATGAGTGGATCAAGAAGATGTGGCATATATCTACTATAGCCATCAAAAAGATACTCAGCCATCAAAAAAGATAAACTCATGCCATTTTTGTCAACATGGGCAGAACTTGAAGGGATTATGGTTAAGGGAAATAAGCCAGAATTAGAAAGATAAATACTGGATGGTTTCAATTATTCATGGAATATAGAGAAGCAAAACACAAGGTCAGACAAGGACAAATTTTTAAACCAACCCTTGAAATCTGACATTAAAACAGACATTCAGAGATCAAGGGGCAAGAACAGGGTGGAGAGAGGGCACAATGGACAGTGGTTGGAGGACTAAGGGTTCTTTGGTGCTAGCTGCACTATGGTGACTACACTTAAGGGGGGAGATTCTGTACATTTAAAATATTAACAGCAATGTAAGCCAATGGTACTCCAATTTAAAAAAACTTTTTAATGCTGAATTTCCAAGTGATTGTTTTAAGTATACTTTCTCTCCAGGAGTATATGAGAATGGGTAGGAAACAGTGATGCTTTAATTTGTATTTCACTGTTACTCATATCTTGGAGTTTCCAAAAATCTTTTTCTAATTCATAATTTCCCCATGGGTTCGTCTTCATTACTCCTACTTAGTATTCCCTAGGATGCCCCCAACAACAAGGTTCAACCATTGGAATATGGATATTAGCTAAAAATATATGCTAACAGCTATCCCATTCTATTTTATTGGTTTGCCAAATGTTCAATTCAACTATATTTCAAATATGCCAAATATTTGGTTTTTATAGAAGTATGTAGTAAAATAAGTATCCTTTAAAAAAATGGGATTCTGTTGCATAAGCAACCCTAAGAAAAAAGGAAAGAAATGGAGGTTTTATTTTACCCAATTTCAAACTTCACTAAAAGCAACAGTAATAAAAAAAAAAAAACAGTATGGTAATGGCTTAAAAATCAATACGTGAACCAATGGAACAGAATGGAAAGTCATAAAATAAATCCACACATATACTAACACCTAATCTATGAGAAAATATCCATGGCCATAAAATGGGGATAAGACAGTCTCTTTAATAGATGGTGCTGGGAAAATTGGAAAGATACACATAAAAGAATGAAGTTGGATTACTCACTAATCCCATAGACAAAAATAAATTCCAAATGGGTTTAAATATTTAAATATAAGACCAGCAACAATAAAACACATAGAAGAAAACATGTATTTCTTGATATAAAAAATAAAGATATTTTTGGTGACCCAACCCCTTGGCAAAGGAATTAAAAAACAAATATAAACAATTAGGATGACCTGAAGTTAAAAAGTTTCTATACAGTGAAAGAAAAGACAAGATGAATTTGACTCCTGTAGTTCCCTTACATTTCTTATTATAGAATGGTGTAAAATCTATTGAATAAAGAAGAGTTATGCCTTAATCTTTTGATAAAAGTGAGAAAAGACTCCCAAACTGATAAAAATCTTGCAATATCTTACAACTCCACCATGGGATGTTTTAGGAGAGGCTTACCTTAAAGTGGTGGGTCGTGGCTTTATTGGATCTGGAGTAAAATCCACACACCCTGACTGTCATCCAGCTCTGTGGCTCCTGGCCCATCCCACCTCCCAACCACACTTCCTACATTTTCCTCTTATCACTTTGCTCTGGCAACCTGAGTCCCCAACACACTGCCAACTCATTCCCACATGGGCCCTCTATGTCATTCTTCCTCTTCCTACTTTTTTCCCAACCAGTTTTCCAAGGCTGGCTCCTTAATATCTAAACCTTCAAAGTCACCTCCTTTAGAAAGGCCTTTTCTTACCAGACAGGAGTCCTGTGAAGCACTGTAATGTACAGTCACATATTAATTCTTTCCAAGGCCTCTTAGTTATTAACCTGCTCATTGCCCATCTCCCAAAATAAGTGAGGGAACTATCTTGTGTTGTATCACTGGGTGCCGCATGCTTCAGCCTCAGACTGCTCAAAGCTGGCACTTAATACAAGCATCATGTTGGTATTGTGCCACTTTGTGAGTTTCTAGATGCATTCAGGCAACCTAACAGCATTGTGTTAGGCGTATGTTGAAGAAAAAGACAAAGTTATGGTCCCTGTCCTCAAGACAATTGGAAAATAACAATGGTGAAGTAACTAACAACTCAGACTCGCAAAAAATCTCCAAGTCAATGTTTGGACAATAACATTGAACACTTAGCTAATGCTAGGGACTTTGCTGAACAATTTACATCATTTGACTCTCACAATAATTATAGAAAATGAATTATTATTAAGTTCATTTTACAGATGAAAGCATTCAGAGATTAAAGAAGTTTAAAGAGGTGGTAACTCATGGTTACCTGAGTGCCACTTTCTACCACTGTTCAGGAACAGAAGGGTTTGCTTCCATTTAAGGTGGTCTGGGAGGCTTCGTGGAGGAGAGGTAATTAAGCTTACCTCTGAGAGTATGGCAGGATTGAGACAACAGTGCAAAAGGAGGTAGCATTCTGCCCGAGGGATGTTGACTGAGTGGGTAATATTTGTCAATCACTCATTACAGAAGCAGTTTTTGGAAAAGTTATTAATGACGAAAATGTTTCAGGTAACTGGAGGATATGCAGTGTAGGGAAGCCCACATAGGCAATAGGGAAGTTACCAAAGGAGACTTTGCCTCATTGCACTATATATGGTTTATGAATGAATCCGAGAGATATAAAAAGTAAAAACATCAAAGAGAAAAACTGAACTAATTGGGAGATATAATGCACAGAAATAATGTATTACTGAAGATTTTTATAATGGGAATTTTTATAATGACTTCAGTGTGGAGACTGTACTGGGAGTGTTTTATGTGCTCCTGTGTCTGTCCATTCATTGCTGAAGGCCACCAGCGACTCAGGACCTAAGTAAGGCACTACATTTCTCTGGCTAAGTGGTGGAGTGTAATAAAGTCCTATAGCTCAAGGCCACAACTGTTTCTTCAGTTGACTTACTGTTTCCTACTTAATGGATAATTGCAGATGGAAATCAGTTGAGTTTGACGGACGAATAATTATAAATCTTTATTTCACAAAGCTACTGGAATACATTGTGTTCTTAGAACAGATAAACTTCCCACTTTGCCCCAATTACAAAAATAATGGAACAAGCAAAATAGTATATCAACAAAATAGACCATAATAAGACAAAACAGCCCTTTATGCCCTAGTTCAGCTTCTGAGTCCATCGAGACTAACTTTTCAGTAAGTTTATGTAGATAACATGATGAAAAACAAATAACTTCTACTCACCTACTCAGCTTCTCATCTTTTTACATCAGGACCTTTAGTTAAGCAAAAAGAGCTCCAAACCTAGTGGAGCTCAGGTTCATATTAGAAATGTTTTAACTCATAAACAACCACAGTGTACACATATATCAAAAGGGTAAGAAAGAGAATTTATGGGATTAATCTGTAACATTTTTAGTTCTTAAAATTTGTCTACTTTACTTCATAAGGAATTCAAATTTGCTCCCATTTGTACCACTTTATCTCTGAAAATATCTCTTGTGGGAAGGGATGACCTGCTGCCTTTTGTTATAGTCAACTTGAGGAGCATGTCTGTCTTCATAAGCACATAAAAACCATAGTGACTTACATGAGAATAAACAATTTAAAAAGCTGAAAAAGGAATTCTAAAGTGATGTGCGTAAATATTGATATGCAATAAGTCAATAAGCATTCTTTCATCAGTGTGTAATACATTTACAGCAGAATATGAGTAATTTCTAATCTCACTGATAGGAAAGTTTAATAACTAACCTCAAATTCTTACGGATATGTGTGAGAAGAAATTGTTTTCAAAATAAACTGGGAAATTATAAAAATATGACTGGGATTTTAAAAATGGAGTGATGGAAACTGGGGAAGATAATGGTGACAGAGGGAGAGAGCAGAAAATTGATACAGCTCAGCACCCCCGTGGCAGGTCAAGTTCCTAAAACATAGTAACTAGAATGAACCCAGAACTCTGCAGATTCCATTTCTTGTCCTCATTTTCAGTGAGGTATTTTATCCTCAGTTGTGCAAATATAAATCCTATGATTATCCAAGATTTAGTTTTAACATGCTTTACAGAAAATAATGGTTATGATGTAATGCTTTAATTCTATGATCATCAATACAGAATAAACGTATATGCAAAGAATTAGTAACTATCTGGAAGAAAATGGATCAATGTTTTTCTTTTTTTTTTAAAGATTTATTTATTTATGCATACAAGCTGGGGTGTAGGCCAGAAGTGTGGGGTGGTGGTGAGAGGATTCACCAGAGACAGAGTGGGAAGCAGAACAGGCAGGTCTACTAAATACACTGTTGAGGGGAGCAGCAGGTGAAAAGTAGGTGAGATGGGAGAGGTCTGCTGCACCATGTGGGAAGCTCCCTGGCTGGGGATTGAACTTGTGCTGCAGTGGCTGCAGATAGTTTTATAGTGCTGAGACTTAACCCTTTGTGCCACCAGGGAGGCCCTCAATGTTTTCCTTAAACTGAAAAAAAAAAAATTTCAGTTCAAATGACTGTAAGAAACAATTGAGTCCCCACTAAAAAGAACTAGAGTTCTTTGAAGACATGGTTAATTACTGGTCTGTGGTAAGAAACATACAAAGAATGTGTTGAGCATCAAACACAATAGCCATAATCAATTGTAAGATATTAATTAAATAATTGAAATCCACTACATATGCTAAGTAGAGAGAAATGATTGGGTAGGAATGAGTTCTTTACAGACCTAAATAAACATAGATGGACTGGCAAAACAGGATTCACCATTTGGCATTCTAAAATATAATCATTGGATTTGAATTAACGATTTAAGGCAAAGATCTTCAAATTATGTTAAAACCATTAAATAAATTTTTGGTAACAGGCTCTTTGCATGTTTTTTTAATTGCAAAGAGTGAAGTGTTTCTTTACAAGGAAGAGTTCTGGCTGTCTCTAACTTAACCAAGATATCAAAGTTAGACAATGGTAAGACAGTAAGACAATGACTGAATGTGACAATGACTTACGTGCTCCAACTTGAAATATGAAACATCTTCTAGAAGCATGTTTACTAAAAATGTTTAACCTGAATTGAATCAGGCTGCTAGACCAGCACATGTCAATAGAAATAAAATGTGAAGAAGATATACATAACATTAAATTTTCTGGTAGCCACATTACAAAAGTAAAACTCAAACCAAAAAACTCACAGATGAAATTAATTTAAATAATATGCTTTTTAAAAACCAATAATATCCAAATGTTGGTATTTCAACATGTAATCAATTTTAAAATTTTGCATTCCTTTTTTGTACTGAGTCTTCAAAATTCAGCATGTATTTTGCACTGAAACATGTTTCAATTCAGATGCTACATTTTCACTGAAAATATCTGAGTTGTATTTAGATTTTATAAAATTTACGGTTGAAAAGTAGTTTTCACATACCTAAGTTGTTATAAACATACTTAAAATGTTTCCTAAGACAGAACTGAATATGAGCTTTTAAATTTAAGTTCAAATTAGGGCCTTCTTGGCAGCGCAGGGGTTAAAGTCTCAGTACTCTCAAGCTACTACCAGCCACTTTGATATCAGTTGATGATCCCTGGCCAGAGAGTAGACCTCCTTTGTCTTGCCTACTGCTCCCCTCAGCAGTGTATTTCAGTAGATCTGCCATTTCTGCTCCCACTCTGTCTCTGGTGAATCCTCTCACACACACACATTCCTCTCCCCCCATCTCTGGTCTACACCCCAGTTCTTGTATATGTAAATCAATAAAAATAAATATTTAAACAATTTTTTAATTCAAATTAAATTAAATTAAAAGTTCAATTACTGAGTTGCAGTAGCCACCTTTTAAGTACTCAAATAACCAAATGTGACTACCATAGTGGACTTATAGTTTATTGAAGATAAAGGGGATTGTAGAGAGACAGTTAAATGTCACCAAGAGACAATCCAAAAACTAGAACATGCCACAAAACTGTCTAAGATTTCCAAAATGTCAGTGACATAAAGATAAAATGGGAAGGTTGTCCTAGACTTAGAGACATTAGAGAAACGTAATTAACAAATACAGTATTGGATCCTTGTTTGAAAATAAAAACAAAAGCATGGACAATTGGGGAAATTTTGTTGAATGGGGAACTTTGAATACATACTGCATTCTACATGTATGTGGAGACAATTTTCGTAGGTGTGATAATGGCATAATGATTATATAAGAGATTGCTTTATTTCTATGAATTACATTGGGTTGTCAGACAAGTCATGGCATATTTTTTCTGTTTTTCAAGCAGAAATGTGTCATGATTTTTCTAACAACCTAATAGTTCTAGTGGAAGAATAATTCTAGAAATGTAATTTTAACCAAACATCAATCAAAGTTAACAGGAGAAAAAGTACTTAGGAGCGTGATGATCTCAAAATATTTACTTTCACCGCAAAGGTATGTATCTTTCTCCAGAAAGCCAAATGAAGGCATAAGCCAAGTAAGAGGAAGATAAGGACTGGAGGAAAGGGGTGATGCATGAGATGATGAGAATTCCTAGGTTGATGGAGGAGAACCACTCTTAGAAAGCAACCATCAGAGATTGGAACAAAAGAAGAAAAGCTCCAGGAGAGATGTCTTCAAAGGAAAAAAAATGATAGGTAGATTATATAAGATGTTTTACTATATCGTCGAGAGCTTTATGAGTATGTAAGGGAATTTTGAGAGAAAAATTTATGAGAGGGACAGTCAGGTGGTGTATTGGTAAACCAATTCTCTGAGGAAAAAAAAGTGAAAAATCCTGATTTGTAGAATTTGTTGATTTCAATGACACAAATACTTCCACAAAAACCAAATTCAAGCTACCAATGTGAAATCATTGAAAAGAGTTGGTGCCCACTGGCCCAGTGCCCACCAAGATACCCAGCCCACATCCAGAGCTATTTTTTTCTATTTCTTATTATTATTGTTTATATCTTTTACATAATTTAATTTGAATTAATTTGAATATGAATTAAAAATTTGTTTAAAGATTTATTTTTATTGATTTATGCATACAAGAACTGGGGTGTAGGCTAGAGGTGTTGGGGGTGAGAGGATTCAGCAGAGATAGAGTGGGGAGCAGAACAGGCAGCCTGACTGAAGTACCCTGCTGAGCAGAGCAGTGGGCAAGACAGGAGAGGTCTACTACGCCATGTATGACGCTCCCTGGCTGGGGATTGAGAACGTGCTACAGTAGTTGCTGATAGCTTCTGGTGCTGAGACTTAACCCCTTGTGCCACTATGGAGGGCCTATTACCTATATGTTTCCAGGGATGAGAAAAGAGAAAAGCAAATGTTCCAGTTTGTTCATAAAAAGATGCAAATTACCACTGCTAAGGTCATAGCCCAGTTTATCATTATTATTATTTATGTCTTTTACATTATTGTGTATTCCCCACAGGTTACCCACAACTGATTCACCCATGAACTGTCACCATAGTCCCTTGTGCTTTTTTCTCCCGTTCTGAGCCCTTATCCTCTCCCTCCCTCACTAATTGTCTCTCTCTCATTTGTTTCCCCAATATACCTGCTATAACTGAAACCATTCAATATTTTTCTCTTTCTTCATGGCTTATTTCACTTAGCATGATCCCTTCTAGCTCCATCCCTGTCGCTGCGAATTGCATGTTTTTATCTTTTTTGATTGCTGAATAGTATTCCATTGTGTATATGTACCACATCTTCCTGATCCAGTCATCTATTTTGGGGCATCTGGGTTGTTTCTATATCTTAGCTATTGTAAACAGTGCTGCAATAAACATAGGGGTGCATGTATCCTTTTGGATTAATGTTTTTGTGTCCTTTTGGTAGATTCCCAGAAGCTCCATTTTAATTTATTTTTTTAAAGATTTACTTATTTATGCATACAAGAACTGGGGTGTAGGCTAGAGATGTGGGGTGGTGAGAGGATTCACCAGAGACAGAGTAGGGTGCAGAGCAAGCAGACTGACTGAAAAACACTGCTGAGGGGAGCAGTGGGTGAGGCAGGAGAGGTCTGCTGTGCCATGTGGGAAGCTCCCTGGCTGGGGATTGAACTCATGCTGCAGTGCTCTGGATAGCTTCATAGTGCTGAGACTTAACCCGTTGTGCCATCAAGGAGGCGGTGGAAGCTCCATTTTTAGAAGTTTGAGGAACTGCTATACAGTTTTCCATAGTGGTTGGACCAGTTTGCATTCCCACCAGCAGTGTGTAAGAGTTCCTTTTTCCCTTCATCCTCGCCAACATTTATTGTTGCCTGTTTTTTTTTTTTAATGTGTGCCATTTTCACTGGTGTAAGGTAGTATCTCATTGTGGTTTTGATTTGTATTTCCTTGATTATAAGTGACCCACAATCCAGAACTTGTGGAGATGCCCCAGTCCGACCCCAGCCCAACAAGGCTCCAGTTGTGATGCCTACCAATCTATAAACACTTAGAACAGTGGGAAAGGAGGACCCACAAACAACAGAAGCCCCAACTACAGCAGAACAATCCTGAAAGCAAACAATGGGAGAAAGAAAATGTCCAAGTAAGTCCTGAGGAGAAATATATACCACAGGGAGAAAACAAATCTCCAGAACCCAACCACAAAAACATGGAAGAACTTTTCTTCCTTTCAGATACAGAATTCAAACTTGCCATAATTAAGAAAATCAAAGAAGTGGAACACTAGAAAGAAACTCAGAAAAACACTTCAGACATAGGCAAGAAAACTCAGAAAAGCAAATGAGTGTGATGAAACACAATAAAGAGAAGATAGAAATTGAAACTTTAAATTAAGGAAATAACAGAATTGCAGCAGTAAAAAGAGCAATGGAGGAAGTGAAAAGTCCTGTAGAAAGTCACAAAAGTAGAATAGACCAAATGAAAGATTGAATCAGTGAACTGGAGAAAACAAATGTGGAAAGACTCAAGATAGAAAAAGAGAGAGAAATACAAAAGGGGAAAAATGAAAAATAAGAATTATCTTAAGATAATTTAAGAATTATATGACACAATGAGGGAAGGAAACACTTGATTTAAGTATCCCAGAAGGAGAAGAGCAAGAGAAGGGAATTGTAAAATTATTTTAGAAATAATGGAGGAAAACTTCCTGCACTTGAGGAAGGAACTAAACATACACATAGAGGAAGCTAAAAGTAGGCTAGTATCTCACACCATACACAAAAATCAACTCAAAATAGATAAAACACTTGAATGTGAGACCTGAAACCATAAAACGTATCAGAGAAAACATCGGTAAAACACTCCATGACTTAAACCTCGGAAACATCTTTGAAAATTCATGCCTAGAAACAAGGGAAACAAAGAAGATAAACAGTTGGGACTACATCATACTAAAACGTTTCAACATAAGAGAAAGCAACTAAAATGAAGAGTCACCCTACTGAATGGGATCTACAAACTGCTTACCAACTCAACAAAAACAAACAACCCAGTTCAGAAAATGGGCTGAAGCGCTAAAAAGACACTTTTCCAAAGAAGGAAATAACAGAATTGCAGCAGTAAAAAGTGCAATGGAGGAGGTGAAATAGAAAAAAATACTGTCAATAGTACAAAAAGTTGGCCTTTTAAGAAAAGATATAAATGAAATTATTAATGAGATAAGGAATACAGGAAGATTATTTTCAAAATTATGATGAGGGTAAGAAAACCTTCTTAACACTTCTTGTGCCGGCTATTTTCTGTGCTACCGCATGAATGGTATAAGCATTCAATAAAACACACACAGCTCCTGAACTACTGGCTATATTTTAATGAAATTTTAAATGCATAGAGATTAAAGCTTAGACTGAGTACGATCAAAGAAATAGCTCCTAATAGTTCGAAATAAATCCACCGTGGCGTGAAAAACCGGAGACTAGATGAACACGTGAATACGTGAATACGTGAGCGGAGCAAAAAAGTGTTAAACAAGACATACAATCAAAACACTGAGAGACTCCATTAAAAAAAAAAAGGAAATGTTTGAGAAATGGAAGGATCCATAAACAAAATTAACAATAAAGTACAAGTAAATGTTACAAATAGGAGTTTAAAACCATAATTGTGAAAAGCAGCTATAAATAAGAAAATCACTTTCTTTTAATCGCACAAAAGCTATACAAACTTAATCTTAGGGAAAAAGTGATTATATATAAATATCATGTTGCATATCTGAAACTAAAGATTGTTACATGTCAATTGTATCTCAACTTTTTAAAACTGACCAATAAACACTTGAGAGAATGTTTTACCATATTAGTAATCAGTAAAGTTTAAAGCAGAAAGACCACTTTTCACCTACCATATCAGCAAAAAATTTAAAACATGGTAACATGCAGTGTTGAGAGGTTGTGCGAAAACAGGGGCGCTCATGAGTTGATGGAGAATGCAAGTTGGTAGTATTTTGGGAAGAAATTTAGTAATACATATTATTTAATGTGCATTTGACTTTGAATCAGTTATGCCAATTCCAGAAATTGAATATTTGCACCAAAAAATGTGTTGATGCTATTGAGCCTTCCTTTTTTAGATTAGTTAAAAAATTTTGACTTTCTATGTCACTTAGAAGAAAAATGGTTAAAGGACAGCTGAGCAGTCATTAAAATGAATGAGTATGTCGGGAGGTGCTTACATGAAAATTCCAAGATACAGTGCCAGATGGGAAAAGTCACTGAGAGTTAAACAGTGCAGCTAATTAGAGTATGCATCTTATACAGACACAGGTATGGGGCCAGGTATGGGGCCAGGAATGGCATAGAACACTTTTTGTTCTCTATTCCAGTGTTTTAATGAAGAAAAAAGAAAAGAGGTTGGAAAAAGACACATCAAACGGTTAGTTGTGTTAACCTCAGAGAGGGGAGGAAAAAAGGGTGTGAGTAAAAAAGATTTTCACTCTAGAAATTATAAAAATCAAAAGAACATAAACAAGAAATTCAAACAAGCAGGTATTACACGTTATTATAAAATTATTTTTTAACATGAAGAAATAACACATAAAAATACTTTTCAAGACAAATGGATTCCAACTAGGTTTATCCTAGCAATTTTTCAAAGTCAGAATAAAAAAATACAGTAAGATGGATTTATGGTCTTCTACTTGGTACTTTTCCAGTTCTTCTTCCTTTACCGTGTAATTAGAAATTACTTCAAAAGAATTCCTGCTCCTTTATGGAACATTACCACCTTCAATAGCACTACCTTCCAGACCAAGGCCTTAAAGCCTAATTAGCACAAGAATTTCCATTCAGAACCCAAACTGGCAGGATATCAAGGGTGGGGTTACTTTTTTTTTCTTCCTATTTCCTAATAAATATTAGAGCACCATGGTACTTTGTAACTGTCCAACTTACCCAGAGCTTACTCATTAAAAGAAAAATGACTGTCACAGTGTTATTTTATTGGAATTGTAGAAACGTAGTAAATAATCATGAAAGAAAGAACGGTACACGGAGTAAGGAATCTCAGCTAACGATCGTTATTACGTCCTCACCGCTAACACGGAGCACTTGCTGTGTGCCAGGCAGCAGTAGCTTCAGATGCAGCATGACTTTGCACAATGACACGTTCTAAAGCTGAAAACAAATTTCCAGACGTATACTTTGGAACATAGACTAAATAGCACTAGCAGGGACATTTACCACAGGGTGCACAGAAAGAAAAAGAAAAAACGCAAAGGGAATTGCACTGTATTTAGAATAAAATATTGCCTGGAGCCTATTTTACGAAGACAACTGTGCCCTCATTCCTCAACTGACGGCGCCATTAGTCAGTATTTTAAGTTTCACGTTCATTCGCAGTTGTAGGGAGTTCAACGTTGCACAGCATTAAAGATGGATGCCGCGGGCCCTTTTTTATTCACAACTCCGGAGTCCTTCACCCCACCCCCGCCTCCCCGCCCTGCACAAGGACACACACGTCCTGACGCACGTTCACAAAAGCGCTGCTCCCTCCATTTTGTCCCCAGTCTCCTTTAGGCGAACCGAGAGCAGCTATTTTAAAACTATTAAGTAATGAAACTAAAAAAGGGAGGCGGCGGTGTGGGCGTGGGACCACGACGTGCTGGGAGTCCCGCACCGGGGGCTATTCGGCTGCTGGCGCGGGGTGGAGCAGCCAGGGCTCCAGGACCTCTTCCCCGGGCCGGAAGGACAAAGGACACGCAGGAGACGCGGGCCGCTAACTGGCGCGGGCCGACTTCCGGCCGGTGGGCCCGGGCGGGGTGGGCTCGGGTCGGCCGCAGGACAGGTTCGCAGGACAAAGCGGCGGCGGCGCGCTCGCTCCCTCCGCCACGACCCCGCCCCCCCAGCGCGCGCCCGGCTCCCGTACACGCGAGCACGCGACGACGGTTAGAAATGGCGGTTGGGCGGAAGGGGGGGGGGCTGGGGCGGGAAAAGGCGCAGTCGGGAGCTGCCAGGCCTCTGTTCCACCCCCGCCCCGCCAAGAATCCGGGTGACGGGGTTGTTTCATTAGCCCTGTTTCTGCATCGCTCCTGGCCCTTGGGGCTGGGCAGAGTCCCTAATGGAGAACGAGTGACCCGTGCAACCAAACAAAGGCGATGGCAGCTGCAATCCAGGCGACAGCAGCGGCCCACCACGGCCACTGCGGAAAAAGAAAAGTTCCCTAAAATGGCGGCCGGCGCGCAGAGGCGGGGCTGACGGGGGCTTCCGCTGGCGGCGGCGGCGGGGCTGGGCTGGAGGCGCGGACTCGTTCCCCATGGCCGCCGAGCCGGAGCCAGGCGAGCCCGGGAAGGGAAAGGTAACTTGCCGGGTCGCGGGGCTAGCGAGTCGTGGGCTGCGGGGCTTGGGGGTAGAGTAGGGCGCGGGCGGAAGATTCGGCAGGACACGGCCTCTCCAGCTGGGGGACGCTAGCCCCCAGCTCACGTGTCACTCATTGATTTCTCTGCACTTGGAACTATTATTGACCTATCCCCACCCCCCATATTTTTATCTAAATCACTTGCCAAACGAACAAAACTAGCGGGAAGAGGGTCCGGCACTACTTTTTGCGGATTATGAAACTATAGGATTTTGCACTGTAACTTGCTAGTACAGGTAGGGATTTAAAAGCCCCTCTTTAATGCTGCATACTCCACGCTACCAATAGAGGGATCAGTTTGTCTCCTAGTAATTTTATTCAAATCAAATTGATCCAAATAAAAACTTGGTTATATTCTGGTGAATTTACATCTTGAACCAGAGGGTCTGATGAAAGAATCGAGACTTTTCCCGTAAACCTTTTTCTCGATCCAAGTTGCGTATGCATTATCGTACGCAACCAGTAGGTCCCCTACGTGGAATTCCTGTCTTTTGGTCTTCTTCAGCTCACCTTCTACAACTGCACTAACCTATAGCTGAATTATTTCACCTCTGCTTAAAAGCTAATCGTAACATCCCATTGCTTTCAGGTTAAAATCCGAATTGCTTAACTTGTAATATACACCTTCTTTATCTAGCTCTCAGTTATATGCAGATTAATAATGCCAGGTCAATTATGAACAAATATTTATTGAACACCTAGTGTTCCAGGTTGCGCCGAATCGCTAGTCTATTTGGCCACAATAGCAGGTCATCAAATAGATTGAACAAATGTTGGATAAACTGTTTCCTTAATATCAAAGCAAATTTTTAAGTGAATGCACTACTGGTGCTTTTTCTGTTTTTAATGTCTCATAGACTATTTGGAATATGCTTAGTGTGACAAAAAGTACCCTTGTTTGAAACCTGCATATTTCAGAGGGCACCTTAACTACAAACATTTAATTCTAGATTCAGCTTTGTGACAGTGGGCTCTTAAATGGGGCTTTATCACTTTAGTATCTGCTCACCTTTGATAGGAGATAACGGCTGTCATTTAAGGATCTGAGAAGGGGAAAACAACCAATGCAAGGAAAAAAAACCCTAATTGTTCCCTTATTAGCAAAACAAAATGGTAAATTGAAGGACAGGTACAAGTCCTAAAACTGATTTGGGGGGCAATTTAAAACAAAAGACATAAAAATTGCTCCCCAACCACTGGTACCTATGTAAAGCTCATGAAAGACTGAATTAGCATTCCAGGATGATGTCAGAAGGGGTGATCTGCAGTTTTTAAAATTTTTCAGTGATCATTAAATACAATCCAGGAAAAATACGATTTGAATCGGCAAACCTAAGATTAAATGGAGAAAGCTATCAAATTAGCCTTTCAAAACTGTCTATCCTCTACTCTTTCTATACTCTTGTAATAGGAAATTTGGTACATGATTCCAGAAAGTGCCCTAGGTAAGGAAATACCTGAGTGAGTACCTATTAGGGACTAAATGAGCTCAAGTTAGAACCTTGATCAAAATAGGTAAAATCCCTGTCCTGCATCTCCCCTCCACTGAGGGAGATGAACGAAAAGCAAGTAAGTTTAATTTCCTGTGCCATTCCAAGACTAGAAGGGAGTAAGCATCCAGGTTGGAGGAATGGCCAGTGTACCTAAACAAGGGAAAGGGTAGGATTAAAAAAAATAAGGGGTGGGTGCCAAATCATATAGCACCTTCTCTACAGTAGTAGGTATTCTGAGTAGACCTGAAGGCCAGAGTTTATAAAAAGGTTAACAATCATCTGAGTGGAATCGATTTTTTAAGGTGCTGTGACAGATGCAGATTGGTGGTGGTAGCAAAAATGAGGAATACTATTTTTATGGCAGAGCCTTTCAGACTTGCTGATACATGGACATGAGCTGGATGATGGATAGATTCAAAGATGTCTTCTGAGATTTTGTTCTGGACCAGTAATGCCTCAAAATCATCTTGGAAATATTAATTTCAAAATGCTTATTAAATGAAGTATTAATAGGCAGATGAAACTAAAGCATGGAAAGACGTTTAATTTATAAATCTGAGAATCACGTAAATGACACTGGTTGAAAACCTAGGTATACTAAGGAAAAGACTAGGTGGGGGGGGTGCACTTCATTTAGGTCATCAAAGGGAACAGCAACAAAGCTGGCAGGACTGCCCACTTAGTTGAAGATGTTTCAAAAACAAGTTGTGCCACATGTACTGAGATGCAGAGTATCGTGGATTTAGCAAAACTGGTGTCACTTCAACAGTGCTGTTCCAGTGGAGTTCAGAGGATAAATGCCTCACTGAAGAGTTATAGGACATTTGTAAATGGAGAGCCACAAAGGTCACTTGTTTTGCAGAAGCTGAAAAATGGGACAGTAGTCTGTCTTTGGGGAAAGGGATGTCGAGGGCTTTTGTTTTTGTATGTAGTGAAGGAGAAAAACTGATGATGCAAATGAAAGTAACTGAAGCAAAAAATCCTCAAGCAGTCAAGAATCAAGTGCACAAAAAGGGATTTTTTTACAGGACTAAGGTCCACTGTCCTTTGCGATGAGAAAGTGGGCATTGGTACATTTAGCAGTGGGATAGGAGGTTGCTCTAAGCTGTTTTCTATTAAATTCTGGATCAGAAATCCATTTAGTTCCATCTAAATGAAGTAATAAAATAGTACTAATACATAAAAAATATTAGTCTAGCTTTGTTAAAGGACTTAAATTTGTTAATGGCAAGTTTCAGGCTACTTAGGGAATTAATTTTAAACATAGATGTACTGGGGGGGAGAGGGAAGGATAAGGGCACAAAATGGACTAGAAAAGGACACAATGGACCACAGAGATGGATCACGTGAATTGGTCATGGGTTACCCAAGGGGAATACAAAATGTAAAAGATATACATAATATATATATATTAAAAAATAAATAGGAAGTACTTAGAGCTTTCATCTCCATTTCTAAGACTGACAGGTCAGTGTACTTTCTTAAAAGCGTAAGCTGAGGGTCAGTTCTTCAGTACAGTAAGGTAGTTCACTTCACTTAAGCAGGTACCGTTACAGACTTGAATAACTAGGGTTGACATCTTGTCAAAGTACCTCAAGAAATGGCCACAGATTTTGCTGTATCCTGGGTTCGCACTGACCACTACAGAAAAGAATCCAAATGAGTAGTCCGAGAAGCCTTAGAAGGACATACGCTGTCTGGAGCGGCGGCTGTGCAGTGCTGGGCATGCTGTGATCAGCCGATCAGCCTGCTGGTTCTTTTGCCGCAGACCCTGCCAAAACGTCAAAGCCATTAAATGTTCTACCCTATAATAGAAACTGCTTGTTTCACTTACTTACCTGTTGAAACTGGCATTATCAACACCACTCTCTGGCTCTATCTATCTAGCACCCTAGATCTGGAGGAGGGCATTAATCCTGCACTGGAGTTGTGGAGTCACCTGCAGAATAATCACACCCACCATGTATTTGTGGGTTATGAGAAAGTCTTTTTCTAAATGAAAGTCTAAAAATAGAAGGAAATCCCCCAACCTGTTTGTATTTTAAGATTTGTATTGAAAAACTATAAAGTTTGCAACTGTCATGAGCACCTCCTATGTAATCCTGTATTGGCAGGGGAGGAGGGTAGCAAGACCAAAAAAAGGCATAGCAAGATCTAATAGTTACAGCATTATTATAAACCAAGGCACACATCTGCCTTTTCTGGCAGCCTTGAGTGAAAGGAGAAAACAGTAATTTGATTTGCCATTTACTGTCCTTTTTCCCATTTATTCCAGTCTGTTTTCCCCTGTACATTACTTTAGTAATCTTATCCAATAGTTCTTCCCCATCTAGCTTAATAAAACAATCCCTCATACTAACAGATTTCAAATATAACTGATTATATTGAAAGGTATTGATACCTTTATATGAATAAGTATCTTCCTTTTAAAAAGCTACACTCCCCAAAACTTGCATTTAATCAAGTTTTAGAAGTTAACAGGACTGCCATAGTGAAAATTTTCTTTTTTAATGTCTGTCCTGCCTTCCAGTACAGTGACATTCAAGTTGTGAAGCTTTGGTTCGCACTGTTTTTTTAAGATTTATTTATGCACACAAGCTGGGGTGTATGCCAGAGGTGTGCGGTGTTGAGAGGGTTCACCTGAGACAGGTGGGGAGCAGAAGAGGCGTATTCAAATACACTGCTGAGGGGAGCAGTGGCCAAGACAGGAGACGTCTGCTGAGCCATGTGGGAATCTCCCTGGACAGGTATGGAACTTTCACACCAGGAAGGCCCCTCGCACTTTTTTTTTTTAAGTGAGGACTAGCCAAGTACATAAATCCAACAAGTATTAGAAATTTAAAAACCAGTCATTTTAGCGTTTGAAGAAACTTAAAAATCATGTAGCATTCACTAGAGATTAAAGGCCACATATCCTTCAGATTATAGAAATGAGTGGAGTTGAGACAAACACCCATCATGCAATCGTAGGTGTGGTTACCATGCACTGTGTAACCTCATCTCAAGTGGGAAAATAAGATACCTGGCCCAAGAGGTTTATCCTAATGTGAAATATATCTTCTTACACAATTGATGTTCATTTAATTCCAGTGATAGTCACCTTCTCCAGTAATTTCATACAGATGTTTTTAAGAGTTCATCAAGGAATATATAATCTTATGTCTAAACCAGGTGATTATTAGTAAACTATGGCATTAACACCATTTATTTATTTAGGTATAAGCAAGTTAGTTGTCCTGGTCAAACTTTCAAGGTTTCCAAGGGATTAATTATATGCCAAAGCAGGACCATCAATGACAACAAATTGACTGATCAGTTTATCACAACACCCACAATATTTTTGTTCAATTTTTCTTTGTTAGCCCTTTAAACTTCTAGGAATTTTAGATGTTGAAAACATCCCCTGTGCCCGGGACTCAATATTATATGGTTCATTAGGATCCGTTGTGGCTGGCCTTGGACATTTTTTGTTCACTAGTGAGTATCTCAGTTTTCCTCTCTATGTAAAAAACATCCATTTGTGTAAATTTTGTTCTAGGTGGAGTATGTTTGTTACTTATGCTTCTTTCTGACAGGCAGGATTAGACGATCATGCGACGTTGGAGTAGGGGGATTCTTCCTGGCGACTTTAGGGTGCTGGTATGTATGCCACGTACTGAAGAGCCACGGTTATAGTTGGTTTATCTGATGCTAAAAAACAAGCTCTTATGAGCACAAACTCCCATTGGGTTATTTCAGTTGTCAGTGAGAATCTAAATTATTTTTCAGTGTTACACATTGATAATGTCTTAATTAAAATGGCTTATATTCAGTGTTGTCATCTGTAGGCATTTTGAAATTTTGTGATTATGAATTTCAAATTAGTTTCTACAGGAACTGTACATTAACAGATTTATTCATGTTCTTATAAGGTTCCATTGTAGGTATAATTATGCAAAACAAAGAATCCAAGAAAGAATTGCCAGAGAAGGAATTAAAAACAAGATTTTATATGAAAGTACCCACCTTGATCCTGAAAGAAAACAAACTAATGGCAACAGCAGCAGCTGAGCAATCTCGGGTATAAAACACCCACATACAACGGAAGTCAGTGTGAAAAAGCTGAGAGCAACTACACAAAACCTACCTTTTATGTACCATAAAGCCTTCAATCAAATAAATTATATATAAATTGTACTTTATTTATCTACTGCCAATATGTCATATAGTGGACTACGCTTAGAAAAGTGTTGCCTGTGCTCAATTAGTAGTGAGCATAAATGATAACATCAAGAGATAAATCCTTCCCAATTAGAATATTAGAAGGAGTGCATGTACACTTCCTGGTTTCTAATGCCAATGTGTAAGTAATGGACTATCACTACAAATTGTTGTAATTTTTGTTGTAATTCAGGTCACTGAATTTAAGTTAATTGGTATGCATAAAAATATTTTCAGAATTGTCATGATGCAAAGCAAACACTACAGGATTACACTCATGTAAAAGACAGTAATTCAGTGGCTGCCATAAAGAAACAATAAAAGCACCCCAACCAAATCAGTATTTATTTAGGAAAAAAATCTCCCTTTCCAAATCAATGCAGTTTAATTTCTGGTTTTTAATAAATATAAACATTATTTAAACAAAACACAAGCTAAAAGGTCTTCCCGGTTAAGAAATGATAAACATGAAAAAAGACACCAGTGGACAGAATAATGGCATTATTATTGGTCTTCTAACACCATGAGTTAAACAGCAAGATAGAGATGATCTTAAAATTTACTATGTTCTGTATCCCTTTTCAAGTGGGGCTTTGCTCCAGCTCAATTCATGAGGTACCATTGTCCCTCCCATGCCCATTTCTTTGGTTGTCATGAGAGTTAAGGCGCAAGGGCTGTGATTAACAAAATGCCATTACTACAGGTGAATGACATTGTCAAGTGCATGTTCCAAGAGATTGTATTGATCCTGATAGCTGGAAGCTGTTACCAAAGGAAGAACTTGACTAAGGGAAGGTTACTAGGGAAATGAGTTTGCAATAACATCTACTCACTCTTACTGACACAAACTTGAGTGCAGCCTATGTTACTCAAATTGATCATGACCAAATAATTATTAGAAATTCCATGACATGACAGTGGCTCATATTCTAAAAGGCAGCACTACATTGAGTGGGGAGAAAGCTGATGGGTACTAATCAAAATTTATGTTTACGAGCTTTGTCAGGTTACTTAAATGTTCTGAGCTTCAGTTTACTAACATATGCTGTGAAACTTAGTCAACTGCAACTGGATTAAATAGCTAACAGCCCTTTTCTAGCTCTACTATAATTGCATCTTACCCTGATGAGAGAGAAACCTCTTGGCTGGTAAAAATTTCCAAGGCCTTCACCAATTACAAGGTTAGTTCATTTTCACAGCAGAATGATTGAAAAATTTGAAGACCTGGATAAAAACAAAGTTTTAACATACTTGGTTATATCTTTAAATGTCACCTCATAGATTAATGTGGTCACTAACACTATATTTCCTTTTTAAACCATTTTTACAAAATGCATTAATGAATTAATTATAAGACTATATAACATAATCAAAGGCCCTCATACAGCTACTGGACACCTCCAAACTGATCTTGGCACTTCTACTTCCAGTCTCCTCAATTCACTTGATTTTCACTCTGCCACCCAACTTCAAATCCAAACTGAAGTTTTGCCAACCTATTTCAAGTGCCTCTCCAGTCACCATGACCAGAATACATACCTCTGCTAAAGCTTTCCATTCTTTTCCCCTCTCCTCTCTACATGCCCCCTTCTCTTGCTCACTAAATCTCTGAGAATTACATCATTTAGGTTTTCCTACGTGGTCTCGTTACATGAAGTAGCTGGCATTTTCACAGCCACTGTGCTACAAGCACAGCTTAAGTTTCCTGATGTCAAGAACTCTCCATTTTTATCTTCACACTCCCTACCAAGTGCCTGGCACAAAATAGTCACCTATGTTATTTGTTAAACTGAATTACTATACGCTCATTAGCAAGTAGACATTCCAGGTATCCCCCTCATGCAAACATAATTTTCAGTTTTAAACTGAATGACCACCTACCTTCGGTGCCACTTGGGTGCCTCCAGCTGGACTGCTTCCTTCATTGGTCCATTAATTCCGAAATCTCATACTAGGTGATATAGCAGTAGGTACCAGCTAAAATAGCTGATTAAAATAGAATTGTGGTCATTAGTTTTAAAAACTTTTTGTGGTTTATCTAACATACCTAACTTGTTAAATCTTTCTAGTGCTTTATGCACTTCCCCCTTCCCTTATCCCTCCCCCTTAGTTTCCTTGACTACTTAGTTTTAACAGCTCAATAAATGACCTCATGGAATTTGAAATTAACTATCTTTTCTCTGGACTTTATATTGACCAAGTTTGGCGATAGGAAATTTTGATTATCCCTAGTACCATTATTTGATTTGCAAGCATCTCTTTATTTAGTCTACGTACCTCTACTCCATCGCTGGTTTCCCTTTGCTTCGATTATATAATGCGAGGAGGTCTATATAATAATTTCAGGATTCCTGTTTATGCACTTTTCAGCAAAGAGCTAGGGATCAAATAGGGGTTGAATCCTTCTAGTCCCAGATAAAAATCTCTGGCAGATGGGGGGGGGTCAAGGCACCCCTTTAAAGTCATGTTAAGGTACACACTATACTTTGGGTAAGCAGAAAACTTTAATGAGTAAAGTAGAAAACTTGTAAAACAACTGCTGTAATTCTGATTTTTAATGGCCTTCTAGAATACAGTACTTCCTGGAAGCAGCTTAAAATACGATCCAGTGGTCATCAAATCAGGTTACCAATATCCTCTATCATCCAAATACTGGCGCATCTTACATAGCTTATTCAGTAATAAATTCTATTTTATTTCTCTTAAAGCAGCATTATGGGTAAAAGACTTACTACATTTGAAAGTATGAAACTTGAGCACCACGTATCAGTGTTTAAGTCTTCAACCGCTGCATCACCTATTCATTTTCTAGAACAACTTTCCCTCAAACTATTACTATTTTAAGCTATTTTTAAAGTACTACTTAAAGAGGCTTTTTATAGTTCACTTTAAGTTATCCATAGGTGAAACTTGTTCCATCATTTTTCTAGAAATGTTCATTATATCCTGTATGTGATCACCTATTATGGTCTGCCGTTAAGGTCATAATCCGTAGGATGTTTCCAAAGAAATGCTTTTCTCCTTAGGCCATAAGTCATGAGAAATGAAACATGCCTATTTTCAAAGTGTTTTTGTGGTTTTATCATTTTTTCTCAGGTGAACAGAAAACATAATTATCTTTTACTCGGAAACCTCAAGTTGCCCACTCTTCAGAAATCGTTTTACTTGACAGAACTATTGTTTCGGTGACAGGGTTATACCCTGAGACAGCTACATTTCAAATCACTATAGCACCCCAAGACCTCTCATTTCACCAACACATTCTGGAGTATTCAGTGGGCAAAAATAAATTTCCTCTAAGCTTATGATTTTTAAATAATTTGAGAGCAGCAATTATACGCTCGACTGGCACAAAGTGCACACAGTCTTTTACTCTTAAATTTACTTTCTAGTTGATCTATAGTCATTGATGTGAAAGTCTATCACTTTGTTCTTCAAAAGGATGTCAACCTATTTCCCAAATTTACGTGAGCTAATAAAAAATAAGTACTTTTGTTATTTAGTATAGACATTAAAATATTTTGGTGCTTAAACCCTGTAAGGGAAGGAGGTATTAAAACAAATGTCTTTCAGTAAATTCAACAGAAGCAATCTCAACTGTTAGAAAAAAATAATCTAACCTCAAAAGAACTTTGCTTTGCCTACTTGCCTTAAACTTAAACCTATGCAACATGACCCCCTATTACTACTATAACATTAAATACTTCATACTTCAGGTATGCAAAGGAGAAATTAAAAATTCTTTTTTTTTTCTGTTAATCTACCCATCTGGTTACCAATTTCTTCCTTTCTCATCTTTTTAAAATTAGGAAATTTCTAATTAAGGTGATCCTGGAAGCCCAATACAACAAATGTTTTATGTACAAGCAGCAATTAATTTGGAATACCTATTGGAATCACTGGAACACATTTAGTTGGGCCCTTTTACTCTTCCACACAGCACATTCACATGGACAGACTAAGGAAAAGGAGATGAAATTTAAATCAGCACATTTTTTTGTTTTTGCTTTATTAGTTTAAAAAAAAAATTCAGTTGGAACATTTTATCCTGGTACTTTACCATGACTACTCCCATCTCCACTAACGACATACAACTGAGATAAGGATACCTCACAATAGCTACCTTAAAAAAACTATCCTTCTAGTTGCCATTCTTCTTAAGTTCTGTATTTTCTATGCCAATACTGTTGAAGCTTTTGTCACAGAAACTAAGTGTCTATGCTGGTGACATCACTGTTCTTGGCTTTATTTGTAAAAAAAAATTCAGCTTATACTAATTTGTGGCAATGCATTCCAGGTGCTTGGTAAGTATGTATTTTACTGGACCACAAAATCAACTTAACTTCTTGTAAAGTCATGGAATGGACTAAGAAAGAACATGTCACAAACACCAGTTCAATGTTAATGTTAGCTCTGCAGTCTGTAACCTCCTACATAATCTCCAGCAGTACAAATGAGATATGCTCCTAACAGCTATTCCATTAGTAAAGGATGTGATTTTAACAGTGCAAACAAGAAATTTAACTTTCCGTAAAACATTCCTGTATTTGCGGAGGCTGTAATCAACTACAGTGGTTTCTCATAACCTAATACCCAGCTTTAAAAAAGCAAAACAACTAGTTCCTTGTCAAGATGCAAGCATGTTGAATTCTGGTATACAAAGGGAGGAAAAAAAATTAATATTCCTAAGCAATAGTTATGTAATTGAACATTAAACACATGGTAAGTTCCTTGTCCTAACTAAGCAGTGATTACTGATGTCTTGGCCTATCAAGTTTCCCCTTTGCTCCCCTAATGCTGGATCTATAATTACAAATAAAATCCCCAAGTGCCTAAAAATTTTATTTATTCAGCTTTCCAAATGGAACTCTTGCACATTCCCGAACTTGTGCAAAAGCTGCATGTCTTACATTTCTAATAATTTTCAGTTAACAATATGAAGTTTCCAATCCATTGTCCTCAACAGGCTAAATGCAGTTCCTTGGGCAAAAAAAATCACCTGTCTTTTTAGTTGATTGGCTAATAATATATATCCTCTTAAGTACTAAATTCTTTACTATTTCCCAGCTATCTTAAGCTCTTTCTGACTTCCAATTGCTTACACTATTGTAACTAAGTGTGAAGGCCTTATAAACTAGCAAAGAATATAAATTACTTAAGATAGCTTATTTCAGTTGATTTTCATATATAAAGCTTTTTAACCTTAAAATATAGTTGGGAATCCTGGCTTTGTTTTTTCTACCCCAACACACTCAAGGGAAAAAATACTACAATCAGTACTGTAACTCACTTCCAAACCACAAAAAAATTGTTCAAATCATCAAGGTCAGTAACGAGGGTTAATAAGACAAAGGTGACTTCAACATGAGTTAGTTGGACAAACTTTTTAATATTTGTCTTATAAACATGTACCTGTAGTACTAGCACAAGGTAAAATACTGGGAATTAGTACAGCCTAAAATAACTCAGCAGTAACCTGTCTAGATCTACTACCTTCATGTTTTAGTGCAGTTGTTGAGTAATACAGGGTCAAGAAGGAAATCTGAAATCTAAAAAAATCATCCAAGGAAGACTCTATACATCAGAAAGGGATTGTAGTTTAACTTTTGAGAAACTTCAGGCAATTAGTGATTTGTAGAGTCGTTTACACATGACAAACCCAAATTACTGTTTAGATTAGCTGAGGCAATTGACAAATTCCACTCAAAGCACTAATCGTAACCACCCCTTAAAACTTAGGTTTAAGCATGCATTCTAATGCATAAACACTGCACCCTATACTAGGCCATCACATCTATGTCCTTCCTTTTAACTAAACATAAACAAAAATCCAATTTTTCAAATTCTAGAGCTCTCAATTTCAGAGCCCCAGAGTTTTAACTGAAATAGCAAAAATTTTAGGGAAAATGGCTTGATGTCCATCTTTATAGGGTATATTTCAATGACTGAGGCATTCCCTTATTCTGTGCTGCAAGTTCCACGCATTTTTAAAAAGCCCTTTTAGTTGTGTTGGAAAGTAATTATAAAAACTTTTTGATACACATTTTTATGTCTAATACCAGCAACTGAGACTTGAGAGGTCATACCTTCTTAGAATTTTATTCTGGTTTTGGCTTTATAAAAAGATACTCTCAAAATCTACAATCATTTTGTTTGAGAGGTATCTGATACCACTGCTTAAAAAGCCACTAAAATTTATATCTCATTGTTTTATTCATGCAATGGAACCTATTATAAAACAGTGACCCTAGGATGAAAAGTGAATTTGTGTTAGTTCATAGAGCAACATTAAGTCCCCCAACTGAGGCGAGCATTAAGTAGAGAACATAATTTAACCATGATTATAAACACTGTTCTTTCCTAGGAAAAAGTCCTAAGTACTTTTCCCAATTGTCTTTTTTTTCAAGAAGCTTTAGTATCTTGCTGTTAGTGTTCAGGACATCAAGTTTCATCACATTTTATTATTTTTAGCAAGGTCTACCCCAGGCAAATGAGCGCCTTCACACTGCTTTGAAGATTTAACATATGGTTTCATCGTTTCAATGTCAAATCGACTTGACTCATGCTTTAAGATTTCATCTTGCCAGAATTCTGACCACTGCCTTTGAGGTCAGAGCAAGAGTTCCTCCATCAAAGGTTAGATAAGAATGTGATATAACCTACAAGCTTTCTATCACTACTCCTCTGAGTTAGAAATCCTCTTCCACCATAATTTCATTTTTTTTTTTATAAACTAGAACTGCTTTAACATTTCTAAATCTTTACTGATTTAACACCTTCCTGACTGGAATGACATTTTCACACTACTATAAAAGAACCAATCTGAATCAACTCTTTTTGATTCAAGATCACAATTACAGAAATTATCTTCCTAATTTTATAGTGAAAGCACCCCTCTTCAGCTAAATTGAATCTCACAGCATCTTCTCTGAATGAGGCATTTTTCTGTTTTCTTAACTATTCCTTTTATGTTGTCTTTTCATGTTGTTTGACATTTTGTCTGTCACAGAGGGGAGATAAGGTTATCAGTGAACATACATTTCATTCTACCAAAACTTGGCATTTCTTAAATTACCTATTTTTCTCCCCTTTGCTATGTGGTACACTCCCTTTCCTCAATTTCTCAGATTGTTTTCATAAAAATGTAAACTGTTTTAATCCTGATCTTGGGACCACTCCTTAATATTTTAATTATTTTCCTGGACAGCATTTTCTCTCCCAAAATCTTTCTGGACCGAACAGGCATAATAGTCTACCAAAATAGTGTCATGTGATCATTACTTTCCAATTGCCATTAGAATACAAAACCCTTAATAAGCAATTTTAAATTATAGCCAAGATTTTTTAAAGAGACCCAAATATTTGGGACACCTAAGCCCTATTAGCAAAAAAGTTTGAGTCGTTTCCCTTGGGTAAATCGATGCAATCCTAATAATGTATACTGAAAGGCAGCTCATGCAGTGGTTGCTAGCAGTTAATTGCTAAGACAAAAGCCCTTGAGACGCTATCTTGTACTGTTAGGTATTCCTACGGTAATTACAAGATTAGCTTTTGTTCCAAGAAACTTCTCAACTGAACCTACACCATCATCTTAAGCCCAACTCCAGCTTGTTGCAAGAAAATTCCTAGGAATATGAATAAGTTAAAGAAATCTTACTTTAAATAGCTAAAACAAAAATCTAATCAATCAAAAATAAAGACAGCCTAAAACTTACCAGAACCAACCTCCAAGCACCAATCAAACACACTAAACTGAAATCAGGTTTTAGTTCTACAGTTTGACTCCTGATTCCTCACTTCACATTAGTGAGGGTCCTTTATAAGATTTAGTGTTCTGTGCAAACCCAATAAAATTACAATTAGGGGATCTAATGTTATCACATAGCTACAGTAAGTTAGCAGTGTTGTGTAGTAGTGAAATCATTAACTGGCTTGTATGATGGCTTCTAAAAGCATCTGTTCCCAGAGTTTCATGTATTTTATATATGCATATAAAATAATCAGTTGTGGACAGCCATAAACATTTTATAAAGATGATAAACTGAGTGTTAACTTCTCCCAGCCAGTACCATTTTCCCCTCGTTAGATATGTTAAAAGTCATCTTGGGGTGGGGGGGAGGGAGGGGAAGGGAAGAATTCAACTTTACTTCATAATTAAAATCAATTGTCAGTATACATTTAAGTTTTTAAAACCTAAATGTTCCAAGTACAGAGTAAAGAATAAGCTGTCCAGAAAGCGCACAAATTTTTCTCCTCTTGGGAGTTTTATAAAGGGATTTTGAACCTTGATGGCGAGAATCCCAAAACAAGAGTAAAATGAATTCTTTTTATTGCAAACAAACGTCTAAATTAATTTCTCCACCCACTTTCTTTAGAAAGAAAAAGAAATCAGCAGGCTAAGGAGATACCCATTCAAGAACTGACATGATTAAAAATTAAGATATAAATGGGTGACTCACAATTTCATTAGCTTACAAAGATGGTGGAGTTAACTACTACAAGCACACTAGTTATACAGTATTTTGTGGGAGAAGGGCATACAGACATAGCTAACTTCATATAGATCCCATTAGACAACTGGATTTACAACAAGTTTTTTTAATAAGAAATGGGCAAAGCCAGCTTTCTTTTCAGAATCAAAATGCAGAACAAATGGAAAAATTATGGTATTTAACCTTCACAAGTTTGAGCCTCCACAAATAATGCAACCAAGTTTTTACATTTTTAACAGCCCTTCTACATACACTCCATCTTCTCTATCTCAGTTCCAAGTTTTATCTTCATTCCCAATTATGCCAATTCCGTAACTATTTGAAAAGAAAAAGCCTTCCCAGTTATTGTCAGAAACTACTATTTAGCTTACCCCCTCCACTACTCAGCAAACTACAGAGAGGATGGAGTGTAATATGAGCGGTACAGAGTCTTATGCGATTCATGAGGACAACTTAGTCCTTACATGAATCTGGTTGCTAACATTTCTACTATATTGTGACAATGACTCCCGACTGTTATCTCTGTGAGAAATGGGGGGAGTAAATTCTTAATAAAAGACACCAGGTACAAAGCAACATTTTACTTTTGTTGTGATAAAAAAAAAAGTCACATTTTACAGATAAAATGTAGAACCCTGAAATACTGACACATTCTCTTATCGTGCACAATGCTGAGGTTCTCTTACGATTCACTTTAAAACTGCAATTAAAAATGTACAAAAAAGAAAAGAAAAAAAAATCAACCCACAAAGCTTCTAAAAAAGGAACCCGCAGGCACTTCCTCTTGTGGAATGTTTAAAAAGTTAGCCTACTAAAGAAAACAGTCGACTTCTTGTGAAGGTTTTGGAGAAATATGTATCAGTTCGTTTTATTTGGGTATTCAATAATATCCTTGGTGATAATGCTGACTCCATGGCTTCTGACCCCAGAATTGCTGTAAGAGAAAATTTTTTTTTTAAAGAAAAAAACATCAATATGCCACTCAAACTGCTTTTAGGAAATGACAATGAATCTAATTCAGAGTAATTGCTGGAAACAAATTTATACCTGTCATAGCTGATTTCTATCAAACCAGATTTTAGTATATTTGTAAAACCCCATTTATTATCATCAGTAAACACATTATACAAAAAGGAAACATCATGACTTGGTTAGTTAATACAATTAAAGCTAGTTAACAAGAACAATATATATTAAATAATATTACTTTATTTAAAAAACTATTATGTTACAGGAAACTCCAACCTACTTTGTGTTCAAAAAGATGACTACAGCTCCAACAGAATTCACACCTTGCCCTGTTAACACTTAAACACACTTCAATCCCTAGACAAGATCTTTTTCAAGACTTACTCTTATGAACTCAAAATACAATTAAATGTACATAAACACGTTAAGAAATTACTTACACCCTGCTGCCACTGGTTGTAGCCCTGAGATTGATTTTTGTAGCCACGATTGTTTCCTCGTCCTCTGAAGTTCTACAAAACAGGAGATAACTTTAAGAACTCACAGCACAACTTGCTACGTTTTAGGTTTGTACATGGAGAGAGGGCAGAGAAATGGACATGTTAACCATTAAACTCTGGAACCCCTCTACTGGTGTTCTCAGGTATTTCATATATTCACTATGAGGCATCATCATCTAATCTGACAAGTGTATTTGGATTATCACACTTTACCAACATTTGACTTTTCTTACAGCAATGAATTAAGATTTCCTTACAATTCTTACCCATGCCGTGCAAAATAAGCTTTCAACGTTCCCGACTACATCAAAAAGGTAAGCCAATGACAGCAAGCTTTAAGTCATTACCTGGTTGTAGTTCCCTCTGTTGGGCATTCCACCTCTGTTGTAGTTCCCTCTGTTTGAATAACCACCGCGGCTGGGGAAAACTGGGCCACGAGGGTATGGATAGCCAATTCCACCACTTCCTCCACCACCTCCACCTCTCTGTGGCATATTGCCCCTTCTGTTATATCCACCACGATTACCAGGAGCTAAAAATCAAGAGATGTTTAGTTTAATAGTGCTGGACCTCCTTTACCCTCGATTGTTTTCTTCTGGACTGTTTAAATACAAGTTTAACCTAGTTGTGTTTATAATCAACTATTAGTACTTGTTATCAAGAATAAACTATTGGCTAGAAAGTAATTATCAATCAGGAAGAAACTGCTTATGTTAATTTCAGTTAAATAGACCCAAACCAGTATAGCACTTGTTTCAAAACCTTGCTAATACACAGATGCTCAAAATTAAAAGTAAAGTAACTTGCCCCCTCCTCTGAAATTTCCACCACGCATATTGAATCCACCACGTCCTCTATGGCCACCACCTCTGTTAAACTGGTTTTTGCCACTCTTATTCTTATTACTCTTCTTTGAGCCAGTGTTTTGTTTCTTTTCTGGTGGAAGAGCCTTTTTGCTTTCTTCCTTATATTGCTCCAAAAGTTTTTGGGCTTCCTCCTTCTGAAGTTCAACATAGGTTATCTCATCAAAGCACTCAGCTACCTCTGGCAGTGTAAAGTTCCCTACAAGGAATAAAGTCAAGATTAACATAAAATCCCACCACAAATTCACAATCCTAAAAAGCTTTACAACTCTTGAATGGTTTTTAACTCTCACCTACCCATGGTTTAATGATTTTTTTCCTAAAACAGAAGTCAAATACTCCTACTTTCAAATTACCCTAAGTCCTCCAAGTTTATTACTAGCAGAAAATGCTAATTTACAGTTCATACATGCAAGACCCCAATCACCTAAAGAGGTTTAACATAGTAACAACAGAATAAAATGCCATGCCTTTCATTTTGAGGACTGCATGTTCTGGTAGGTCTTTCCCCTCTACTTCTGCTTTCTTTTGTGTTCTTTGCTTATAGTCTTCATCTTTTGGACAAACTACAACAGCTTTTCGTTGAAAGCCTGCGAACAAGCACATTTTTCTCCTCTGGGCAGCAGCAGACACATTTGTCTTAATGAAAGAAAAAAAAAAGGTCAGATTTATGTAACCCCCGTCACACCACACGAATCCATTTTCAATTTTTTCAGATTAAAAGCTACAATTTACCTGATCCAAAATGAAATTTCGCTTCTTACGTGCAGCGATCTCAATAAACTTTCCAAGACACTGTGGCGCTCTCTGCAACAGTGTGTTCAGTTTTCCAGTATCCGCCATTTGCTTCTTAAAGCCTGCCACCTATTTATGAAAGTTAAAATTTTCCTTTGATATTTGTATATCTCAAACCAAGCTTTTAATTAGCATTAGCTTAGATCTTTATGGAAAGTAGGCAATGTTTTGAAATTTAAAGTTTTCCTCATTGTTGCTACAGAAAGTCACTTATGTTACAAGAACTATACAATTTATTTACCTGATGGATGTTAACAACTGAATGATTTCTACAGAAAATTAAGTCTGGTTATTTGAAAGGCAATTTAACTTTTGAAGAGTCTAACTTAAACAACCAGTTTAACTTTTCACAAACTCATATCTCTGTACTAGCGTTTACGTACCATCATTTTATCCATAATGGTGTTTGTTCCAAGAATGTTGTATTTACCAGGATTTTCTGCTGCGTGTTTAGTAACCCAGGTAGTTTTACCAGCTCCTGGCAAGCCAATCATCATAACAACCTAAAATAGAAAGAAATGTTATTTCATTACCTATTTGTTAACAGCTACTTAATGTTTTCATAACCCCGTTAACAGGGGAATTGCATTTGTGGAAAATTAACACTCCACATAAAAGGGAGACAGCTTCTTAAAAAACCCACTGCTTCAAAGCATCAAGTCTAGCAAAAAGTAAATGAAACAGACTAATCATGCAGCTCATCTAAGTATCATTTCGTCAAGCAAAAATTACGTTTTTCTGTAAAAACCACTTACTTCACAATCTTTCTTTTCTTCAGGCCCTTTTGGTCCTCTAACTCGATCCTCTAAGGGGACATTCTGGATAAAAGTATAGTCTTCAGGTATTGGGAAATATGGCTTTTCCTTCTGACCAAAATTAAATTCAACTGCACAGTTGTGGCAGAGAACATGTGGGAAGAGTGGCCGTCCAGCAAGAACTTCCTTACTAATTTTGAAGGCAATTCCAAGATCTTGTCCATTCTTAGCATAAGAGAGTTCTACTTCATCGCTTTCAAAGTTCTGTTGATGGGTGATGGTGGGAGAAGGAGAAGATTAATGGCTTTAAATTTATGTCCAATAAGCCTTCTAAAATTATTGCAAACTAGGAATGAAGCTTATCCTACTTTAAAACACATTTAGATTACACAGTAAGGGCTTTCTAATGGTTATAAATAGTGAAAGCCTATTATCTAAAAGCAGAAACAAATATTGACCTGGAAGGTAATAGGTTTTCCAATCAACTTCAGCTTAACCAGTTTTCAGTTAAATTTAAGGCTAACAATACAACTTTTTAAAAAGTTCATCTTGAAGAACTTGCCATTCTAAGTGGAAATTTGACTTACAGCAAAACATGTGATCACATCATTTTCATCAAACTTTTCTCCATAATCTTCAGTCTCACAGTTGCATGTTTTTATTCCTTTTAAAGAATACCCATAAGAAAATTCTTCTTCACCTAAGAAACGAACATTCAGGAAGTTTTCAAAAATAGCCCACATGCTACTTTACTATTTAGTAATACATAGGGATCTAATTAAAGAGCAGTCAGTATATAATCTGCTAATCTTTCACTTATGCTAACTGGATAGATAAGAAATGAGGAAAGCTGGGTTGTCAAACTGAGCAACATAGAAAACATTCTAATTTAAATACTGGTCATAAAAACTAATAAGCTTAAAAGCCAAAAGCCACATCCACTGTCTCTAAAATATTAAAATGGACGAAAACAGGCCAGTTTAGCATGTCTTTCATCTGCTTACTAGAACACCCTGAACACAGACGATTAATAGTGAAATGGAAACTTTACCAAGCAACATTCCACTTGTGGTTAGTGACCAACCAATCCGAACTTCATGTATGTCAATATCTTTAGTATATAAATGTCTTACTGGAATCTTCTCCGTAACCTAAAAAGTTAAATCATAAATAATCAAACTTTAGAAACCAAGGAACATGAAGAACCTTTGAGCCCTGGCGTGTATCATCTGGCCCATGGACTAATACTGTGATTGCTAATACATAAAGACAACATTCTAACCCCATCCCCTACGTTTATAAAAACTTTCAAAATGGAGGTAGGTAATGGCTTTTGACTTGAAATCAAAATGGTTTATTATCACTCCAACTGAGTAACATTCAAAATGTTTTAAAATGACATTCTCAAATAAGAACTAAAACCAGTAAAAGTGTATCTTTTAGCAATCTTGGAAAAAAGCCTGAAGTTTTATTTTTAAACAAACCTTTGTGACCCTTTCAAGTGCCTATAAAAAAGAAAAAAGAAAAAAAAAAGGAAACACCTTGAAATAAAAAATAGCCTAGATCTATATGGCAAATTAAAAATGCTCAACTGTTACAAAACAAAGGTTTTAAGTGCCTCTTCTAGTCCACAAGGTTTAAAAAAAAGCAAAGTCCCTTTGATACCTAATAGTGTTGGGCAAATGAAACCCAGAAGTTCTTTTAAAAAGTTTACCTTCATCTCAAAACAGACTTTGCCTTTTGACACACCATAAGATGCCCTTCCTCCAGCCCAAAGAAAAGCAAAACTCTCCATGGTAAGGGAAGATGCACTGAGGCGATCTCTTGATATTTTAAAATGAAGATCACAATTATCTGTAATTATATCAAATACCATATTATTTCTTTTAACAGCCAATGTAAAAATATCTGCTACGTAGACAAAACTTGGTTATTACAGTGCACATTTCTTAAATGTTACATAGAAATTGTTCTTGTAGGTCATGCTACTATTCTAATTTTAATTTTAAGCCCCACTCCCACCAAGTCACACTTGCCAAATTACAAACTAAAATGTATACTAGTAACTAAGAGAAACCAAGGCTTTACATGTATACTTTAAGTTCATAAAATAAGACAATGTGACATCAATACATACCTGCTCTGCTCTTTACCTTGATTTAGGGCAAGCAGTAGAGGATAGCAGGAAATCAAAGTGAAGCATGCCAGAACCAGGTAGAATTTACCAGTGCCATAATAAAACTGAAGGGAGGCCACGGACCAATATTTTAATAGAAATATGAGATTTTGATCCTGCACCTTGAAATTTAAAAGCACCAGGGACACTAGACCCTAAATTCTTTTCTAAAACTTGTGAAGGCAACCTCAGTCTACAAACCACAAACCTGATCTAATGATGCTAACTTTGGCTATTTTAGGTCCCACTCCCCGCGAACTTTCCTGTTTAGATTATTCAAATCCAAAAGGTCTTTAACCTAGCTACCTTTGGGTCACTGGCTTATTAGCATGCACCTTTCTCAGAGTTCCCAAGTGAGGGAGAGCTAAAATTTAGAAAGCTGTTTTTCATTTATGTGAGAAAACATACCTTTCAATTCAACAAACTGCATTTGAACCCAGTATTACACTTAAATTCCAAGGTGATCAATTTAAAAAACAAAACAGAACACACCTGTCTGATTTTAGTAGTTTGGTTACCTTCTTAAATCACTGCTTCAAATTCCTAAGGAGTTTATATTTAACTGAATTTAACATAAAACTTTTAAATCTACTTTCCCCATCTGCATTTTTTAAAATTTGAAACTTCAGACTTTACTATCAACTACCTAATAAAGGGTAGATACAAAGAAAATCAAGTTTTATATATTTACACTATCACAAATCTGAACAGAAATCTGTATCAGGGTGAGAAACCTAAGCTCTCCAGGGTTTAACCTATTTTTCATCCTTTGTTCTGTTCACTGCTCATAGAATTGTGCTTTCTAATCAAATACTACACATCAACAAAGTTTTTTGTGTAAAAAAATTACAAATCTGACAGCCAAGGCCCATTTAGAGGTTTGCAATACTTCCTCATACTCAATTGCAACCCAACTGGGTAAAGTAGCAATATTTACAGCGCTGCCATGATACCATCGCTGCTGAAGAAAGCTAGTGGCCCAGTGATAGCCCACTGCTGCTGCCCCAGGTCTTTGGAAGAAATCAACTTATGTTTAAAGCAGCAGCTACTGAACTGGAATTGAGAACAAAAGAATGGTTATTGAGAAAGTAAATTACAATCTTTTAGAATAGGGAATATAGTTCTGTGCTAATGGGAAAAATCATTAATAAATATTTAACTAGCCCAAATAGCTCACTTAACATAATTCCACAAGAAATTACCTTATAGTCAAAGCTTAGGACACATTATTAGTCTTACAAGTTTCAGCTAAGTAATCAAAAATTGGCATTTATAATGTTAACATTCCTGACTGCTTTCAAAATACATTTAAAAAATTACCAATTTACCAGAACCTGTAAAATAATGCATACAACTAATGCTGAGTTAAATATTAAGCTACTGGAATCAAAATAAAAGCCATCAATCTTCCTGTTTAAACAAAACCCCTTTCAGCTCACTAATTTTCCTGCATTTAAGCTCAACGTACTGCAGTGAGTTTTCTAACATTTTGAACCACCATCACATTTGACAACTGGATAAGAAATCACTTCACTTACAAGTATCAAGACAAACCACTGTGTCATCGAAGTGTTCATCTTCTTCTTCAACAGGTGGCTGAGGAGATTTGGCTCTGAAAGACAGAAATGTCTCCTGATACAGCTTTTCCCACCAAAGAATAAAGAACAGGTAACAAGCAAAACTAAGTTAGCATCGTCTACCTGCTATACTTGTTCTCTTCAATATACTCAAAATATCCACGGCCATGATCTTCTCGAGGTCTTTTAACACCCCTCTTTTTATCTCCGCCTTTCTGTTCTGTTTTGCCGTCTCCTATAACACACAACACGCCTACGTAAAACGCCAAGCCGCAACACGACACACAAAAATACCCTTTTCCGTTTCGTGGCGCCTAAGGTTCGACTTTACCCTGTTCTTCTGTAAATTTCCAACAGACAAATCAAATACCAATTCAAACAATAAGCTATGAATCGGATTAAAGTTAGTGACGCAATCTAAAGACGTTATTAATTTTGCCAGTCTCGTGGAAAATTCGAGAAAGCCACTGAAATCTACGGGGCCTGGGCCGTGGGCCCACGTGTATCCCGAAGAGAGTTCAGGAAAAGGGGAGGGGCCGAGACTCGCGCGCCAGCGCTTCCCTCCCCCATCCAGGCCCGCGCTCCCGGAGGCCGCATTGTACTGATCTTCCGCCCCACTCTCCCCGCCCGGCCCCTCCCGCCGGAAGTGACGTCACGCCGAGCCCCGGCGCTCCTTGCACAATACAGTGGCCCAGAGCCGCCAAAGCGCGCCCGCCCCGGGCCCTCGGGCCTCTCCCCTCCCCCCGAGACATGTGCCCGCACCGCGCACACGCAGCGCCGCGGCGCCACAGCGGGCCGACGGGGCTCCCTCCCGTCGCCCGCCCGCGGCTCCTCCCCCCCCAGCGGCAGCTGCAGCTCCCCCTGGCTCTCGAGCCACATAATGGAGGCGCTGCCACCACCGTCACATACACACACCGAGTCCGGGGCCTCACGGCTAATCCGGGATTCCCCGGGCCCCCTCCCCCACGCCTCCCTCGCAGCGGCCCCCGCCCGGGGCTCCCTCCGCCCGGCGGGGCTCCGGCAGCCCTGGGGCACGGTCCCCACCCCGCGCGGGCCTCCCGCCGCGCGCAACGTACAACGCAGCACTCACCCGCCGCCGGAGCCCCGGGGCGACCGCCGCCTCCGCCGCCTTCCGCCTTCTTCTTACCTCCCGCCTGCTGCTGGCCCTGCCTCGCCCCGGGCGGCGCTACCGTCACCGCGAACAGCGAGGTGGGGCCGCTGCTCTTCCCCGCGGCCTCCTTGGCAGCCCCGCGCTGCTGCTGGGGCTGTTGCTGCGGCGTCGCCGGCGGTTGAGACTGCTGCTCCCCGTGCCCGTTCTCGTCGCCCGTGCCTTCCTCCTCGTCTCCAAGCTCATCCTCTCCTTCCTGGAAACCCTGGTCGTCGCCGTTCTCGTCTTCCGAGGCGGCCTCCTCCTCCTCCATCGGGCCTGAGTCGGCCGCCCCCGCGGCCCCGTTCTCCTCCCCTAGCTCCATCTGGTCGCCATCCAAGGCCGCGATCCCTTCCTCCTCCTCTTCCTCCTCCTCTTCGTCGCCGCCGGCCGCGGCCTCCTGCTCGAGGCCTGCACCCGAGCGTCCGGCGGAATCCCCGCCCAGGTCTAGGCTGCCGTTCCCGGGCTCCATGGCGGGGCGGCCCCCAGCCTCCTCGTCGTCCAGCGCGGCCTGGAGCCGCTCCATAAGATCGGCCTTGAGGCCCTTGTCGGAAAGGCGCCGCTTCTTGAGCTCCTCTTTCAGCTCCGACACCTTCAGCTTTTTTACATTAACAGGCGAGGAACTCATGGTGAGGGCCCCGATTCACCGCTAGGCGCTGGCTCAAACTTGGCTCCGCTCACTCGGCCACTGGTGGCGGCTGCTGCGGCTGCTCCTCGGCTCGGGCGGCGGCTGCGGCTGCGGCTGGAGGTGGGTTCGTGCTGCAGAGTGGACCCGCCTGGTGTCGAACGGCGCCAATTCCTTTCACCGAGTTCGCGAGGGAGACGCGGAGACTCGCCTGGCGCGAGCGAGCACGCAACGTCCTCTCGCAGGGGCGGCGCCGCGCACGTAATATAGCTGCCCCGCCCCCCTCGCTGACGGGAGCGCTGCGCAGAAGGAAAGCCAGAGCGCGCCCGCGCTCCGCCCCGCCCATTACCGTACTTACCTCCCCGCCCCCACGCCGAACCCGGCCGAGAGCGCGGCGCAGGCCGTGCTAAGCTCTCCCAATTGGGACTGAGCAAATGGAGGGAAAGGAAACCGCCGTTCAGTTAAACCGACCCACTGCAACATCCACTGGCCTTTTTCTTTCCTCCGTGGCAATACTCCTTTTGCTCTTTGCCTTTCCAGCCCGGAGGCCGCTTTTGTCCAAATACTTTTAATCCTCGACTTGGCATTTTTCAGTTCGAATCCTCCAACCTTTTCTTCCATCTTAGATTTCCCTTACCTATTTCTCCAGCTATGTTTAAAACTCCTTCAGTTTTTGTTTTGATTTGTTAAACATAGTTGGCAATTATACGCAGGGGATTTCCTTACGCGCTAAATTTGTTTACTTTTCCTAAGCCCTGCCTAGCGAATTGGATTTTAAGTTCGGGAAGGGCGAGGGCAGAGCCTTTCTTTTGTTCCACAACCCCCTATCGCCGGGCTTGGGAGATTGGGGACTTGGCGTTAGGACCGTGAGCGTCATGTTGCAAAGGGAACTTCACGGGCCTGTTCAAGGCAACTGTTCTTATTGTACTAATAGCCAAAGAAGTTAAATAGGCCTCGCTCTCAGGTTTCTGTCCCTACCAGTAAGGCGGACCTCTTGTTTGATATATTCTGCCCAACTTATCTGGTCATCGGGTTATGAAGTCCCTGTAGCTCATAATGAGCATCAACCCAGCTAGATTATACACTTTGATTCTGTTCCTATGCCTCTAGAAACACATGCTGAAAATAATGAAAACATATAAAATAAAGGGTTGTGATTTTGTAAAAAGGAAAAAGACAAACTCAAAAATCTGTCACTTTGGTGTATTTTAAAAGTTAAATTTTTCGCTTTACTAAATCAGAGGCATGTTATGTCCTGAAGTTTTAGGTTGGGGTACTAGAATATAGATTTATGATAGAGGTCAACATTTTGAACTCCGGAGAATCTGCACAGTCACTAGCCAGTGTTCCACAATCAGACTAAGGAGATGAATTATACCCACTGTTCGGTCTTTTAGCTGTTAGAATAATGCTGCCCCAATAGTAATTTGAAATTTGGAGAAAATACACATGGGAACTTTCTCCCTTAAACTAGTATGGTTTAACTGATTAATAAATCCAATTTTTAAGGTTTCTTTTCAACAGGTCTTAAGAAACACGTAGCTTACATGACATGCGTAAAGATGAATTATTAACTTGTGAAACGATTTGACTTGAAATTAATGAACTATGTACAACACTAGTAATTCTGAGCTCACGGTAATGAAGGTTTAAGGGATAGCATACAAAATAGAAACGTTCGGATAGTGGCAAAAATTCATTTTCACCTAATGTCCTTGGTATGTGTAAACAAGTCACAAACTGGTATTTTAATTTCTTTTAATTCTTTGCCCTTGTTCAAAAATGGGGAGAGAGCTACCAGGAGCTTTTATGTTCACACAGTGGATAATTAGTCCCTTCAAGAACCGCAGTTAAAATAGTTATCATCATGGTCCTTTATGTTTGTAGCTGTCTTAGATATTATTTACAACTTTAAATATTGCTGATAGGAAAATAATTTCCATATAACTGCACAAAATTGAACTATGAAAATAAAGTTTATATATCTAAATATAATCCATTTATAGCAATAGTTTTTTGACAAATCAGTTGTAATAATAAACATGAAAACAATTTTGGATGGACAAGCAAAAGGTCCATGGGTTTATCTCCAAGAGTTTTGTAGACTTTTAGAGATGGATGGAGCTTGGAGATCGTCTTGAGTCTGCTCATTTCACAGTCCAGAAAGTTGAGTCCTTCACTGCTCCCCCACACCCCACCCCCGGAGTGCTCCTTCATTACAGTGCATGGACTTAGAAGACATTTGAAAGAAAAACAGTTTTTATAAATGCTCAAAGATCCATCATCTAACAGTTTGTCCTTTTTAAAAATAGGTGAAATCTGTCATTTGATATTTTATGTTACCACTGGAAAGTACAAATGATGACTTAATTTTACTGATTGTTTTTGCTTCTTATACTTTCGATGTCATCATGATAGACCTATTTTAGAGACCAGTAAAAGTGTGTTAAGAAGTCACTTTTTTTGGTAAGGGACTTAAAAGGAACTTAAAATTCCCCATTTTTGAAATGCTGGAGAATACCTCAAATACAGAGTGGAATAGGAGATAAATTAATTCTCGATGGCATAATATGATTATTGAATTATCCATGAGTACTGGATCTGTCAAAGGTCATTACAAAGCAGGGGTGCTCAGAATGCATAGTTTATATTTTGATGTTGAAGCAAAGGCACATACCTCAATGCCAAACTTTGGTGCACAAGTCACTCAGCAAATGATTTTGAGTATCTTCTCTAATAGAGGCACTGGTCTACATGGAATAAACATATTTATGCTTTTGCTCTCTTAGGGAGAGTTAGCCAACACAAGAAATAGAGATGGCAACAAGTACTACAAATTAATAAGAAATGGGAGAGGGGCAGAGATGGGGTTAAGATTTTGAGTTAGAAAATGAGTGGTCACAGAAGCCTCAGAAATCCGTTAACATTTGAATAAATTTCTGGAAGAGGTGGAAGAAACAGTAAATAGAGAGGCTTTAGGAGAAAGATAGGAAGTGAAAGCAGAGCTAAGAGAAGAGAAGAGGGACAGGTTTTCAGCAGTCTTGCAAACAGTTTGGTAAGGACTTTGGCTTTTGGCTCAGTGAGATGGAAGACACTGAAGGGTTGTGAGCAGTGAAGTGACAGGAGCTGACAGGAAAGCTAAGTTCAATGGATTCAGGATACTATTCCACTAAACTCAGTTAGTTTTTGATATAACACAATCTTAACTGCAATTAATGAAAGAAGCAAGAAATATGCTGAAGTAATATTTTCCAATGTGACAAAAATATTAAAAGTTACAAGTCCTTCACATTATTATGCATTAAATGTAGACACTTTCAAATAGACAAACAGGAAAACCCAGTTGGAAAGGAAGAAGTACCAAATTCTGATTAAAAGTACAATATTGAAAATCAGTCAGACTTGGCTTATAGTTTCATCACACCACAGAGTGGCTGTGGGTCCATGCACGAGATATGCCTCTCTATGCCTGAGTTTACTCATGTATAAAATGATAGTGGACTTAGGAGGTTATTGGGAAAACTCAGTAAATATATGGTGCCGGGCACCAGACAAGAGCTTCATAAATATTATTCCTTATTAGGTCGGTGGAGCAATTTAATGTACTAGATTTAATTAACGTTAAATCTTATTTAGGGAATTTTTACTATACATATATTGTAAATTATCAATTGTTCATGGTAAGACATCAGACTAGGAAAGAGTGAAATGAAGTCTGGACAGGAGAGTAAAGACTTTACTATTACTAGTGAAGCCGGGGTATGCTGTAACCCTTGAACCACCACAGGGTCTTGTCCCACGAAGCCATATAAAGGAATTCGCAGACATTTTAGATAAGTAGCAGAGAGAAACAAACTGTATTTAAGAGAGTAAAGAAAAGTAAGAGAGTAAAGAAAAGTTTATTTAGAGGAAGAAAGTAAGGACTCCCAAGTCACTCTGTACTTGGGAGGGGCAAGGAAGCTGCCATGGGCCTGTGTCTAGGGGTATTTAAACCTTTTTTTTCTTTGCTCTAAAACCTCATCATTCTACTTTGTGACTGGCTCTTTCTCCTAGTGGCTACTCCTCCGGGTAGATGTGCCCATTTTCCCATCTCCTATCTTAGAGGGTTTTTTTTTTTAAGGTCTGCCAACATTTACTGTCCCGATTAAATTTCAGCCTTGAAATTATCTGTCCCCATTAGCTTTCCTGGACCTCTGACCTCTTCTCTGGAGTATGTCTGGTTGGCATTTATAATTTACTGCCCTTGTCTTAGGAGTATACTTTGGTTAGCACCTAGAATTTACTGCCCTTATCTCTGTTGCTGAGGTCCCTACCTGACTGTCCCTGAAGCTGCCTAATTAACCCTAACTTGCCCTGGAACTCACCAGGTATGCGACCCTGGGAAATTACATGATCTTTCTGGAAATTAGCTTTCTCATCTATAAACAAGCAGAGCAGACTCGCTTTGTAGAGTCTTTCCAACAAGAACCTTCTGTAAGTTTCCTCTTTGTTGACTCCAAGACTGTAAATGAGGAAGTACTGTTAGACTGAAATGGTCATTATTCATATTCAGGCTTTACTTATATTTACAACTTTGTATTAGAGTCTCATAGCACTCTACAATTTGTCAGAAGACATGAAATTGGAGCTAGTGTACTATGGTTTTTTAATTTCAAAATGGTACAAAATACTTGCATTTATGTGAGAGTTGGATATTACAGCAGACTAAAAGTTTTCAAATAAGTGGTTTCTGTTTGAATCATCTTTTTTTTGATATCATTACTCTGTCTTTACCTAAATTATGTAACTTTTGTAGAATAACATGTGCCCATTATAAAGTTGCAGAAACTTGGGGTCATGCAGTTAATGGTCAGACATTAGGACTTTTTTGGTAACTAAAATATTCTCCGGGTGAAAATTTATAACATTGACCAAAATGTTAAACAAAGGTAAGTTGAGCGATGCAAAGTTTATAAAGTCTGTGCTATCACATATTAGGAGTGTCTGGCCACTACCACACTGGCATAACAGGATGAAGAAAACTATTCAAACAATCCTGGATTACATAGCCAAGAATGAGATGAAAGACTAAAGTGATAAATGACTTCATAAACTCTTGCCTTTTACCTGCACCTTAATCATCTCTCTTCAAGCTGTTCTAAGTTCCCAGGAGGGGATGGGGCAAAACAGACTCAACGCACAACACCTTGGCAGTGTCTTCTAGCCACATTCACTGAGAGGTCAGTACTATGTGGGGAATGGGATAGAGGTTCAGTAGTGAGAAAATCCTTTCAAAATGTGTGAATTTGAATTGCCCTGCAATCATATACACTAGACAATTATTTTTTAAAAAAAGAATTTTTTATTTATGCCTACAAGAGCTGGGGTGTAGGCCAGAGGTGTGTGGAGTAGGGGAGAGGATTCACCAGAGACAGAGTGGTGAGCAGAACAGGTGGATTGACTGAAACACATGTGAGTCAGCTCCCTGGCCAGGGATCGAACTTGTGCTGCAGTGGCTGCCTATAACTTCATAGTGCTAAGACTTAACCCCTTGCTTTAAGGGAGGCTTGACAATTCTTGATTTTAAAAGAAAATTTTCAAAAAATCAAGTAGAGGTGATTTTTTTTAAATTTATCATGATCATGGATTTTTTCTCCCACCATCATCCTTTATACCCCTTTTACTTTTTCTCCTTTCCTCTCCTTCTTAAACTTAGAGGCCTCACTTGGTTCATTTGTGTGATAGATTAGTTTTTGTAAGTATTTTGCTTTGTCAAATGGTCTGTTATGAAAAAGTTCAATATTTGTCTCTGTCATTCTGACTTGCTTCACTATACCTGACCACTCAAACTCCTTCTGTTTTGTTGTAAATGGCAATATTTTGTCTTTCTTTATGGCTGAATAGTGTTCCATAGTATGGATATACCACATACTCTTGATCCAATTCTATGCATATTGGTGGGCACTTAGGTTGTTTCCACATTCTAGCTATTATAAATTATGCTGCAATAGGGCCTCCCCGGTGGCGCAGCGGTTAAGCGCTGCGCTGTGGAGCTGTTGGCAGCGGCGACGTGAGTTTGACTCCCGGCCGGGGAGAATCCCACATGGCGCGGCAGACCTCTCCTGCCTCGCCCGCTGCTCCCCTCAGCAGTGTATTTCTGATCTGCCTGTTCTGCTCCCCACTCTGTCTCTGGTGAACCCTCTCGCCGCCCCACGCCTCTGGCCTGTACCCCAACTTGTATGTATAAATAAAAAATAAATCTTAAATGATTCTTAAAAAAAATAAATAAAATAAATTATGCTGCAATAAACATCATAAAGCATATAATTTTTTGAATTGATGGTTTCTTATTCTTTGGACAGATGCCTAAGAGTGGGATTGTTGGGTCATATGGTATTTCGATTTTTAGTTTTTAAAAGTAAATCCAATTTGCTTTTCAAAAGGGCTGTACCAGTGTATATTCTCAGTAACAGTTTAATAGGGTTCCATTTTCTCTGCATCCCCTCCAGTACTTGTTGGTGGGGGTCTTTAGTATGTGCCATTCTCACAGGTGTGAGATGGGATCTCATTGTGGTTTTGACCTGCAACTTCCTTATTAGAAGAAATGATGTATCTGTTGGCCTTCTGGATGTCCTCTTTGTCATTTATCTGTTCTGATCTTCTGTGCATTAATTTTGCCATTTGTTTCTTTTTATTGTTGAAAATTTTCTGTTTATCTTGGATATTAATCCCTAGTCAGTTGTTTAATATATGACTTCTTTCTCCCATTCAGTAAGATATCTTTTTAACCTATTCATATTTTCTTTACATGGAAGCTTTTTAATTTGAGGTAATCCCAATTGTATATTTTTGCTTTTATTTCTTTTTCCATAAGACTCAAATTTCCAAAAACATCTTTATCATTGATTTCATGAAATGTATCAAAAATATTTTTTCCTATGTAATTTTTATGTTGCAGGTCTTATATCTAAGTCACTAATCCATTTAGAATTTATTTTTGCTCATGGTGTTAACAAATGATCCAACATTATTCTTTTACATATAGTTGTCCAGTTTTCCCAGTACCATTTGTTAAAGACACTCTCCTTTTTCCTTAATATAGCCGTGGCTTCTTTATAATGAATTAAGTATGAATATGTATGTGGATCTATTTCTGGGCTTTTTATTCTGTTTCATCAATCCATGTGTGTATTTTTGTCTCAAATCCATATTGTTTTAATTACTGTTGCCTTGTAGTATTGTTTAAAGTCATGTAACATGATGCCTCCTTTTTCTCAGAACTGCTTTCGTTATTCCAAGGTCTTTTATGGTACCATATAAATTTTAATATTTTTTATTCAACTTCTTGGAAAAATGGTGTTGGTAATTTAATAGGACTGTGATAAATTTTATTTACTAAAGGTTTCTTGGCATAACACCCTCTAAATAGATAGCTGGGCAGGCAAAGAGAGAGAGAGACAGAGAGAGAGATGGAACAAGTAAATTACTTTACAAGGTCAGACTTCCCCCTGACTATTGCTGTTATTATTGTCAGCACTAGTGAACATCAGTGATCCTAAACTAAACTCTGCTAGAGAGCCTAATCTTAAGCAAAACAAAATTTTTATGATTCCGTAGATTTAATTCCAAGTCCAGGTACTCTTCCCATTATACCAACAACGTATTGTGTGGTTGCTTCTATCTAGTGAAGCAAGATTGTGCTAAAACTGTCTTCACACTCATGTACAGAGTTGCCATCCCATGACTGTATAGTCCATTCTTCTATTTAAATGTTCCATGTGTACTAATCCATTTCCTCCTTAGATAACAGCAACATTAAAGTAGGAACTTTAACTCCTAGCAATATTATCAAGTACAAGATGCTTGATATTTGGGGGTGGGGGGACTTTATTTAAGAGTTAGTGTTAGCTGCTGGTGGGAATGTGAACTGGTCCAACCACTATGGAAGGCTGTATGGCGATTCCTCAGACTGCTAAACATGGAGCTTCCATACGACCCAGCAATCCCACTTTTGGGAATTTACCCAAAGGATACAAAAATACTAATCCAAAAGGATACATGCACCCGTATGTTCATTGCAGCACTGTTCACAATAGCAAAGGTATGG